>PVHX01026178.1:8974-21281 GCA_004024805.1 Geosciurus inauris
CGCGGTGGCTCAAGCCTGTAATCCCAGCACTTAGGGAGGCTGAGACAGGAGAATCGCGAGTTCAAAGCCAGCCTCAGCAATGGCGAGGTGCTAAGCAACTCAGTGAGACCCTGTCTCTACATAAAACACAAAATAGGGCTGGGGATGTGGCTCAGTGGTCAAGTGCCCCTGAGTTCAATCCCCAGTACCAAAAAAAAAAGTGTAAAAGTTACTCCTCATACTGTGAAATAATTGATTTTATCTTTTACATTTTTGACACTTTGGAGAATTTGTGATGGTATCACATTGTGTTTTTTAATCAAAATTTTTGATGTATAATTTATATACAATGAAATACATCCATTTTGAGCATCCAATTCTGTAAGTATTAATACATATATCCACACAAATAGCCATCATGATCATAATATGCCATAACAACAGACAAATTACTTTTCCTAACATAACTCTCTGGAGAACACTAGCAAATGCTGTGCCAAACCCAAAATCCTATAGTTTAGTAATTGTGTAAGAACTGTGCAAATGGAATGCTGCTCTCTTGTGTTTCCACAAATTCTCCTGGGGTGTAAGGTATTATTATTTTTTTCTCATTTTGTTTCTTTTTACTTCATTGATTTCTGCTCTTCATTGCGTTCTTTGCTTTCCTACTTTTGGTATAAACTACTCCTCTTCTTCTGACCTATTGGGATAGAAACTTAAATTCTTTGATTCTTTGATTTTCTTCTTTCTAAGTACAGTCAGCACTCTGTACTCCAATGTTCCACACCTATTGTTTTCAAGTGAATTGAAAACATTAGAGGGACTGGAGATTTTGCTTAGTGGGGGAGCACTTCCATAGCATGTATAAAGCCTGCAGTTTTACCATCAACATGGCAAAATACACAAATAAATGTCTGTATTGACTATGTGCAGACTTTTTTCTTGTCATTATTTCCTGATCAATACAGTACAAAAGTCTTTTCATAGTATTTATATTGTATTAGTTATCACAAATAAAGATTTAAAATTTAAAATATATAGGAGGATGTGCAGAGCTAATATGCAAATAGTACACTATTATATAAGAGTCTTGCCCATCTATGGATTTTGGTATCAACAGGAAGGTCCTGAAACCAATCCTCCTTGATACTAAAGATAACTATATAAGCATTTAGTGTTGTAAAATGAAATTTTCATTCAGTTAAAAATATTGCCTAATTTATCTTGTGATTTCTCTCGATCTTTGGAGACTTAGAAGTATATTGTTTAATTTCAAAACATTTGGAGATTTTTACACATCTTTTTGTTATTGATTTAATATATTTAATATTTAATTTCATTTGATGACAGAACATTTATTACTCTAAGTCATTAAACATTTTTGAGAGCTTCCAGCTCCAGATGACACAAAGCAAACAGTCAACTTTTTCTCTGTAACTGAAAACAACTATAAACTTTGGATGGAACACATGCATCAACTTTTGGAAGACCCTGAAAAATAAATTTCAATGGGTTTACTGGCACCAGAATTTGAAGTACCACTGAATTGACAATGAGTTTATCATTTTATTCTTTCAGTATCACACAGTCTGAGTTTAACACAGCTCAAAACCTGGAAATGAGCACTTGGCATGGACAGAGGTGGCTCTAGGAGACACACTCTAACTCTTGCTTGATGACTAGAAATAGGAACTCCTAACACTCACGGAAATATGAAAATCTGTGCCCCACGGGCCCTGCTCCCTTATACTTAAGCCCAAAGGCAATCCAACAGCAGTAATGGCAGCAGTGTGGTAATCAAACTCTCAGGAAGATAAACCAACCTTCCTATTTGGCAGAGTTGCAGTTCCAATAGCATGGGAGACCACCGTTTCTTTTTTTCTTCTATGTCCTATCTTCTTTTGTCACTAGAAAACCAATAAAGGGAGCTGCACGGAAACAGAAAGTACCAGATACTCATAAAGAGATGTGTTCTATGAAAAACTATACTATAAAGTTGTTTATGAACTCCAGGACTAACACCTAAACCAGACATTTGCTATTCTAATCCTACTTAACATCCTGAAGAGTTGAAGAATTTAACTAATTGCCATGTTGTAGACTAACCACTGGGTGGCACACAGCCAGGACAGACCTGAAGAGCCCCCAAATCCCCAAGACAACAAAATGTACCAAAAGACTTTATATGGGAGCTGAAGCTGGAACCATAGCCCATAGAGGTGGATTGGAAATTGTAATCTGAACCTAACTTGATCTGTTGCCTGCTAAACAACAACAAAATAATAAATTGTAAATTTATGATTTATAAGTTATAAATTATAAGTTATAAATTTTATAACTTAACATTTAACATATCAAAAATACAATCCAAGGGCTGAGGACAGTGGCACATACCTGTAATTCCAGTGGCTCAGGAGGCTGAGGCAAGCAGATCACGAGCTCAAAGCCAGTCCCAGCAATTTAGCAAGGCGCTAAGCAACTCAGTGAGACCCTGTCTCTGAATAAAATACAAAAAAGGGCTGGAGATGTGGCTCAGTGGTTAAGTGCCCCTGGATTCAACCCCAGTATCAAAATAAATAATAAACAAACAAATAAATAAAATACAATACAATCCTAAATGAGTTGGCATATGAAGAACCACTAAAAGTTTAACCTGGATGATAAGACACAATAGACACCAATACCAAGATGACAAGGATGTTGGAATTTTCTGACAAAGCTTTCAAATCAGATATTAACAAAATGCTTGAGCAAGCATTTGCTGACATTCTTGAAATAGATGTTAAATAGAAAGCCTTGGAAAAGAAATAGGAACTATAAAGAAGTACCAAATAAAAATATTACGACTAAAAAGTACAATAATTGAAATTAAAAGCTCAGTTGTTGAACTTGAAGCAGAATGGAGATGACAAAGGAAAGATAGTCAATCTGAAGACAGATCAATAGCAAGTATCCAATCTGAACAACAGAGAGAAAACAGTAAGGGAAAAAAGTGTAGAGATTCAGGGATCTATTGCACAAGCACAAAAGGTCTAATATTTGTGTTATTGCAGTTCCCAAAAGAAGAGGACAACCACAATGTTTCACCACCTCTGCTACTCCTGAGCCTGCCCATTTAAGAGCAGCTTTAAACAATGGACCTTCTTGAGTACTACACAAAATTCCTAACATAGCACATTGCAACCATGGAAAAGCTGCATAGATGTTTCTAGTTTTTGTAACTTTCCTGAATACAAAGATTAATGCTTGCATAGTCTTTAATGATAAATGATAATGAGACATATATAAATAAAGATTGCTGGCATAATTCTTTAGATCTGTTTCTCCATTAGGAGTAGAACTCCACCTGACCCCAGCTTTATCGTCAAAATCATCTGCGTGTGTGAGTCCTTATTTTTCTTATCCCCCTTAGCCTCTCGCCAAGACCGTGAGTTTGGCTGCACTGGTCGTGACAGTTGATGGCCCATACGGATCCAGATACAGGGGCACTTCTTCGGTCATTAGATGAGGGGATGCTCCCATGAGGCGCACCATATAAGCTAACAAATCCTCAAGGTAAGGAGGTCAGGGAGACAGATTCAGAGTCAGGTGTAAAATATAGGAAATACAGGGTCCAAAGAAAGAGATTATTATTTCTATCCTTAAAAATATGCTTAAGAAAAGAGGTAGCACTGTTAAAAGAGCACAGCTATTGCAATTTATAGAATACATTACTGAAACTTGTCCTTGGTTTCCTGAAGAGGGAATCCAGGGGCACTTAACCACTGAGCCACATCTCCAGCCCTTTTTTGTATTTTATTCAGAGACAGGTTCTCTCTGAGTTGCTTAGCGCCTTGCTAAATTGCTGAGACTGGCTTTTTTAGTTTAGATTTATGGGGGGGAATTGGCAAACATCTCCGTGCAAAATATGCAGCTGAAGGCCCAGAAAATGTGTCTGTACCTACTTTTAGGTACAGGCTGGAGACTGCCTTAATCCAACTCATGAAAGTATACAATGGTCAGCTCCTAATGCTGCTTCTGATCTTGAAAACACCATCAAACGTGTTATTGCAGTTCCCAGAAGAGGACAAAGAAAGTAATACAAAAGAAAAAGCTAAAATAATGATGGCAGAAAACTCCTCTGGTGTTTTGAGGAGATTTAAGAAGATGAACAAACCTCAAATATGATAAGCCCAGAAAAATACAGTTAAAAATAAAAGTCAGAGAAGAGGTCTTCAGAGCATTCCCTGGAAGCAAAAATGTATTCCCACTTCTCAGAAGAAGAAATACAATCGATCAACAAATATATGAAAAAGTGTTCAACATCTCTAGCAATTAGAGAAATGCAAATCAAAACTACTCTAAGATTTCATCTCACTCCAGTCAGAGTGGCAGTTATCAAGAATACAAGCAACAATAAGTGTTGGTGAGGATGTGGGGAAAAAAGCACACTCAGACATTGCTGGTGGGACTGCAAATTGGTGCAACCAATCTGGAAAGCAGTATGGAGATTCCTTAGAAAACTTGGAATGGAACCACCTTTGACCCAGCTATCCCATCCCTCAGTCTCTACCCTAAACACTTAGAAACAGCATACTACAGTGACACAGCCTCTGCAATGTTTATAGCAGCTCAGTTCACAATTGCTAGAACCAATCTAGATGCCTTTCAATAGATGAATGGATAAAGAAACTTTTATGTATGTATACACAATGGAATATTACTCAGCATTAAAGAGAATGAATTCATGGCATTTGCAAATAAGTGGATGGAGTTGGAGAATATCATGCTAAGTAAAGTAAGCCAATTCCAAAAAACCAAAGGCCGAATGTTTTCTTTGATTAGTGGATGCTGATCCATAATAGGGGTGGGAGTGGGGAACATGGGAGAAATGGAGGAACTTTGGATAGAGCAAAATGGACTTTTGTTCTATTCTTGAAATATTTAAAATATACTTGGTTGAAAGGGGAAAATATATAGCATGGTCAGCTAGAGCTTTCAATTCATGTGAAGTGTACATCAATTATAACACAAAGAGAGTATATTAGTTTGTTAAGATTAACATAACAAATGTCATGGTTTAGACAGGAAGGTCCCTGAAGATTTATGTGTTGCTGGATTGGTCCCTAACTGGTAGCACTATTAGGAGGTGGTGGGAAGTATATGATGTGGGGCATGACTGGAGGAGATGGATCACTGGGGGAATGTCCTTGAAGGGTATATCTTGTCCTTGACCCCTTCTGTCCTCTCTGGCTCCTTCCCTCTTTGCCCCCACCTCATTCTCCTTCTTGCCAGCCATGAATTGAACAGTTTTGCTTCCCCACACCATCCCTGCCATGATCTTCAGCCTCACCATGAACCCACAGTGATGGGAGCCAAGCAACTGTGGACTGAAACCTCTGAAACCATATAAATCTTTGCTTTCTTAAGTTGATTTTATCAGGTATTTTGTCACAGTGACTCCTAAAGAGGTGCTCTAAGGGGAAGCAAAGAAATGGTACAATGCTGAAGTGGTACGTGCACTCAAGAGAATGGGTGTCTACCCTGGGAGTGACAAGAGCGTATTTGTAAGCTCACAGGAATGATTCAGCAGTGAGGGAAAACTCCTTAATACAGAGAAGAGGTAAGCCCTGGAAAAGGTGAGTGAGTGCTGGCTCCATGGCCTTTGATAGAGGCAGGGAATGTGCCACATGGCAGTTTAATATATTTGAAAGTCAGAAAGTAAATGAATTGACTTAATTGCTGAAAAAAACAACAAATCTCAGTAGTTTAACACAAGTGTGTCCCTCCCTCACAGCAGATCAGGTTTCTTCCCTGGAGGGACTTTGGGATCCAGCTCCTCATCCACGGCTCTGCTGTCCTTCAAAGCCTCCTCGTAGGTGCCCTTGGGATTCCCTCCATCTGGCCAGCTGAGGAGCAAAGAGGAACAGTGAAAAGGACCAAGCATGACACATCACAGTCAGGTCTGGAGGTGTACCACTTCAGAAGTAGGGTAGGCCAGAACCCTAGTCACATTGCCCCATCCAACCTGCAAGGGGAGCCAGGAAACGAAGGGTCCCTGCATCCACAACAGGAGATGGATTAGTGACTGTCTAGCAATCACCACAGGGACCAGGGGGTTTTTTTCCCCAGTGAAATCAGAAGCAAAGTTGAAGCAAAGCTGAAAGCTGAAAGAATCAAACCAAGGAAACAGTGATTTTGGAGAGATGAAGAATGGATTGACTAAGAGAATCTGGCCAAGCAGCACTGAAATTTCACTTGAAATTCGTCAAAATTTTGGACAGGGTATCATGTTGTGGTGGTTTTGTTATTCACTGTTGTTCTTTCCTACAGCCATATTCAGCCACTTGGTACAGAATAAAGTAAGAGAAAAGAAGAATTTAACTGAAATTGGAGTTTTTGCCTGGCAAGAAAAGAGGAAAGAGGAGGAAGGGAATTGGGGGTATGAAAGGAGTAATTATAATGTTACACCAAAGAGGTCAAGATCTCTGACAAGGAGAGTCACTGATGAGAGGAGTTAAGAAGTCCTTTCCCACACAGCAGTAGCACAGTGGGAAAGGACAGCACAGAGTCCCTGCTGTGTCCTTGAGAGACTAGTTAACCAGAATAGCTGGCTGTATCCAGTCATAGAAACGCTGAGAAAGTTTTGAGGCCCTAGACTTTGCAGGTCTTGCTACAAAGCAGCTATGTTCAGGGAGGACTCTGGGCTCTGTGCCGAAAAGTCTAGCATGGCCACCCCACTGTCAACAGGAGGCGTCCCTGAAGGGAGCACTGGTTTTATATTCCAGGAGGCTGGAAAGTTGGCTGCAAACAGCTATGGGAGGTAGATTTTTTTTTTCTCCTTGAGTTTGCAAACCATACCTGGCACATTAGAGCTGACTGGCAGTGAGCAGAGAAGGCTGTGAAGAAAGCCAAGGTACCACTGAAAATCCCTCAGAGCAACCAGACACCTGCTGAGCTCAAAAGCCAAACTGAAGGGGGGTATTATTGGTGAGAAAGAATGTTCCAATGATTGGAGGATTTTTTTTTTAAGGCTTTCTGCTTAGCACGGCACCCTGAAGAGTTATTTCACTTCCATTTGCCTGCTTTTTTTTTTTTTTTAGTTGTTGACAGACCTTTATTTATTTGTTTTTTATGTGGTGCTGAGAATCAAACCCAGTGCCTCACACATGCTAGGCAAGCACACGACCACTGAGCTGCTGCCCCAGCTCTGCCTAGTTTATTTGATTGGGTGGGTTGTTTGTTTGTTTTTTCTCTCTCTCTATCTCTCTCCTTCCCCCACCCCTTTTCCCTTCCTCTCCTCTCTACTTCCTCTGCTTCCTCCCTGCAGTAGTAAATGTAAATGGCTTGCTAGAACCATCTGTTGGGACAAGTTAACTAATATGGCCCTAACAGAAGCTTAGTGATGATGGAAGAGCCAGTAGACATTCTGCATCTACCCTGCAACATTCTTCGCTTGGCTAAGCTGGAGGTCAGTGAGAACAATTCTTCAGGGCTGGGTCTTGAAGAATCAGGCCTTAAAGCTCCTGCCTAGTATGCATGAGGCTCTTGGCTTGATTCCCTAGTACTAAAGGGAAAAAAAAAAAAAAAGAACAATTCTTCTCTCCTGGTAAGATACTTGTCCAAATATGTTACAAGATGACTCAGCATGGAGGATAGTGGCTCCTCACTGCTTGTCCCAGACCTTTGATTTGGAAAAGAAATAGCAAGTATATAGATACCTTTTTATTACCTGCTGCATGGAAAAGAACTAAATGCATTTGGCTTTTAGTATGTTGGTCAGCTTCTGTTATCACCATGAATATCTGAGATAATAAACTTGAAAAGAGAAAAGATTCATTTTGGCTCCCAGTTTCAGAGGTTTCGGTCCAGGGTTGTTTGGCCCCATTGCTTTTGGGCCTGTGTCAAGTCACAAAAATACATCATGGTGGGCACATGTGGCAGAATAAGCCCTTACCTCATGGTTAGAAACAGAAGAGAAGAAGAGGCTGGTATCCAAATATCCCCTTCAAGGGCACACCTCCAGTGACCAGAAGACCTTCCACTTCCTATCTTAAAGGTTCAACCACCTGCCAATAGCACCACAGGCTGGGGACCAAGCCTTTAACAGACAGGCCTTCAGAGAACCAAACTGTAACAGCATCAAATACTTTGGTACCTTCGTATCTACTTTCTTTTTTAGTTGGTGTTACATTACAGAAAGAAAGGTATTTATACCCATTATTATTATCCTGTCAAAAATGGCAGTATAAGCACTGTAATTGAAAACCCTGAATACAGAATAAAGGCTGAAGGCATGAGTTGTGCTGAAACTATTATATTTGACACAAAGATCTTAAAGGAAACAACTGGAAGAAATACATCACCGAATGGTCAGGCTTAGCAAATCAGAAGCACTAGATTTTGTCCACGGGATGTTCTCCACCCTACAGACTATGCATTCAGTGACTGTTCCACAGGGTTTATTTATGATAAAACTGGTGACTTTAGGTGGGGAGGAGTTCTCAGATTCTTACTTCATAGAAAGGGACAAAATTAGCCGGGCACAGTCCTGCACACCTGTAATCCCAGCACTTTGGGAGGCTGAGACAGGAGAATTGCGAGTTCAAAGCCAGCCTCAGCAACAAGGAGGCGCTAAGCAACTCAGTTAGACCCTGTCTCTATATAAAACACAAAATAGGGCTGGGGATGTGACTGAGTGGTCGAGTACCCCTGAGTTCAATCTCCGGTACCAAAAAAGAAAAAAAACAAAAAAAGAAAGGGGCTCAATTCTTTGTACCAATTGTATTTCTTTATCTTAATATAAAATGAAACCTGTGTACCAGAGATTTTGAGAAGTATCAATTCAGGCATTCAGAATTGAGAAAGATAACACATCAGAAATAAATAAGTAATTTAAATAAATAAATAATTATTGGCATCATCAAAGGTTTTTTAAAAAAGATTAATGAATAAGATAAAACATAGTTGACTCCTGTTCTACAATGATAGAATCTCCTGGATTTTAGCTGGAATTTGGCCTCATGAAATAAGGAGTATACCTCTCGGACCCATTTGCAACTAACTGTGGCCCTAGGACTAGTTCTGATCCAAGAGATATAAGCTGAAGTGGTGCATACAACTTCCAGAAGAGTTCTACGGACATACAGAGAGAATATGCCACTGTCCTTCGCTTTTCCCTGGCCTGGAGTGTGTTGTGACTGGGGCAGGTGTCTTGGAATGCGTGGAGAAAGCAACATTGAAGCAACAAGATAGAAGCCCCCAGAGTCCTGAAAGATTTTATCATGAAGAGGAGCTGAACTTGTTTGTTTGCTTCTTGGAGAGTTGGTTTTTTGCTTTTGTTTTTGTTTTGGTGAGGATTGAACTCCAGGGTCTTACCTCTGAGATACACCCCCAGTCCTTTTTATTTTGAGACAGTCACTGAGGCTGGCCCCGGAACTTACAATCCTTCTCCCTCAGCCTCCTGAGTCGCTGGAATTCCAGGTGTGAGCCACTGTTCCCGGCTACCTTGTTCTTTTCAGTGTTTTATTTTCATTTCCACTATGTCAGCTTTGGGGACCTCTCAGCTTTCTGAATTGGTGTCTACGGGTCTTTTTTTTCTTCTTCATATTTATTTTATTCATCTTTCCCAAGAATCAGATTTTTCTTCTATTGCTCATATCTATATTTTTATTTTCTAGTTCTTTAATTTTTGCTTATATTTCATGAATTCCTTTCTTCAATTTGGGAGGATTTATTTGGCTATTTTTTTTTCAAACTTCTTGAGTTAAAACATAGCTTATTCCAACTCAGCCATTCTCAGTTTTTAATAAATGTGATTATGGCATCCTGCACCTCCTCCTGAGAGCTGCCGAGACCATCCCACAGGGTCGGCAGGTGTGCTCTCATTCATTTGACTTTTTCTTGATCACTTGACTTTTTCATTCTGATTTTTCTCTAAAACCCACAATTATTTAGAAAGGTGGTAAGAAAATTACACGTTCATACATCTTTTTTAGAATGTACTTCTGTGTTCATTTCTAACTGTTCTATTATGGTCACAGCACTGCTTCTTTTTGGAATTAGTGTAGGTCTTATTTATGGGCAAAATCTTTGTCCATTTTTTTTAATACTTCTGTAAGTGTCTATAAGGTCCTAATTGGTTTGTCCTCACTCTCAGCCTTGGTTATTGATTCTATTAATGATAGCACTCCTCTTTCATGGTCCTGGTTGTCCTCATGTGTTTGGGGACTCTGGGTTGTATGTACTCGTGGTATTTGTCACCTGTCAACTTGTGGTTGCTATTATGGAAGCAACAGACACCAGTGAGTTTCAAGGTATTTGAAGCACACAGCAAATGAGGGGGTTCAACTCTAGGGATTCTGCTGAAGTGGGTGGTCTCCATTAACAAGCCTATCTTATGGCTGAGTTTCACAGACTAGAATAACTTGCCCAAGCTCAACACCTGTGAATAACAAAACTGGGCTCCTAATCAGACCAACTGGCCCAAAGCCCATTCAGTTCTTATGATGCCTCTACCTGCTCAAGTCTTCCCAGTGCCAACCAGGCCCCTCCCAGTTCCTAATGCCCACTAAGCAGACAGCTCATAGAATGTTTAAATATATTTCTTTTCCTTTTATTCTAAAAAGAAGAAGAAGAAGAAGGAGGAGAAGAAGAAGAAGGAGAAGAAGAAGAAGAAGGAGAAGAAGAAGAAGAAGACGATGACGACGACGACGTCAACAATAAGCTTCACACACTGCAGAAAGTGTCATGGGTTTCAATCTCCCCACCCTTCCAGAATCATTGTATCCTTAAAATCCTAGATGAAAATCTTCAAGACAGTGGAGACTCCCACATAGGAGGATTTCCAATCCCAGACTTCGGCAGCTCAAGGCATTGAGGAAATAAATTAAGGAGAGGGAGACTCCTAGCTGGTCTTGCCCAGCTCTGTCTCACAGATCCAGCGGTAGGGCCTCTGGCAGACGTTATCATTCCAGCGACCATCGACGGTAAAGTGGGCACAATCCTCACCTCCTCCCAGCCCATGCCCAGTCCAGTCATCAGGCTGATCTGGTCTCCAATTCCTGTGGACAAGAGATAACCTGTGTATCTAGACAGGGCTGACTCAGCTACATTCCCAGGAGCCACTCCCACCTTGGGGACACAGGCCAGATCAATCCCAAGGAGAGGACACCCGCTTTGGACAGATGCATACTCACTTGAAGCCTGTCTCGTAGTCAGTCCCGTCCACCCATCTCCAGGGCCCATTTTTGTCTGTGAGGCCCATCCAGGTGGGCACAGCGCCCATGTGCTTCTCTATGAATTTCTGCAGAGAAAACAAGGGGTCGATGACCTCTCCCTTACATCAGACGGCCTCTCACAGGAGCCTATAAGGGCTTACCTGCTCTTCTAAGGAGGTGACCACCACCAGGTGGGAGTTCTGCAGCTGGCAGTCCGTGTCAGCCTCAGGCCAGGATTTGTCAGATTTAGAGAACCAGTAGCAGCTGCCTTCATGCTCCAACCAGGGAACGGGGCAACAGGCCTTTTCAGAGCCTAAGGGGAAGAGGAAGGATGGAGGAGCTGACAGTGGCCCAGCGCATCATCATGGTGAAGTGGAGCCAGCGATGCCTGACGCACTTCCTCACCATTGTTCTTGAGGTTGGCCAGCTGGCAAGTAAGGGATCTCAGGTCTGTTGCCAATTGTTGTACTCGCAGGAACATTTCAGACTGATCTGGAACACAGACACAGCACTGGTTAGAGTGCTCTGGGCGTGGCCTCTACTCGGTGAGTTCCTGGAGCTCAGGCACACCACTAGGGTCTTCCTGTGCTCCCACAAATACATGGTGCTCAAGTGCACTGGAAAAGCCATCTGACCTGCTTTGAATTTCTGCTCCTGTTTCTGCAGGCTGCTCTCCATGGAAACCACCCTCTGGTTCAAGCTGTGGGCTGGGGGAAAGGAAGCTCAGCACCAGGATGCTTCTCCCATGCACACCCTTCCATATGCTTTTGGAGACCAGGGCCTCTCACCTGCCAGCAGTTCCTGCCTGTGATCCTCCACCTCAGCTTTCAGAGATGTTATGGTTTCTTGCAAGCTGTGACCTGGAAGAAACAGGGACTTGAGGTCAGGAGTCAGCCCACACACACATACACCCAGCCCAGACCCCCACCCGAGCCCAGCTCACCATGGGAGGTCAGTGCCTGGACCTCAGCCCCGGTGTCTACAGTGAAATTGCTGAAAGTTGTCCTCAAGGTGCTCAGCTCCCTCTGTAACTTGGAATCTAATGAGGGGCATGAGGTGATCAGAACTAAGATTGATCAGGTCCTCTCTGCCAGCACTGAGCAGGACACTACATGCATTGTTTCATCCAG
>PVHX01026179.1:0-21164 GCA_004024805.1 Geosciurus inauris
CTCTTAAGCTTCTCTATATGAGAGAAAACATATGACTCTTAACCTTTTGAGTTTGACTTATTTTGCATAACATGAAATAGGTCTCTAGTTTCATGCATTTTCCTGGCAAATGGCATAATTTCATTTTTCTTTATAGCTGAATAAAACTCCACTGTGTATATATACCACATTTTCTTTATCCATTCATCCACTGATGGACATCTAGGCTAGTTCCATAGTTTGGCTATTGTGAATTGTGCTGTTCTAAACATGGGTGTGCATGTGTTGCTATAGTATGCTGACTTAAATTGTTTAGGATAAATACTGAGAAGTGATACAGCTGGGACATGTGGTGGTTCCATGCCCAGTCTTTTAAGGAAACTCCATACTTATTTCCATAATGGTTTTACTAATTTACAATCCCACCAAAAGTATAAAAAAGTGTTCCTTTTTTCCATATCCTCTCCAGCATTTATTATTTTTGTATTCTTGATGACTGCCATTCTGGTATGAGATGAAATCTCAGTGTAGTTTTGATTTACATTTACCTAGCTGCTAATGATGTTAAACATTTTTTCATGTATTTGTTAGCCCTTTGTATTTCTTCTCTTGAGAAGTATCTGTTTAATTCACTTGCCCACTTATTAATTGGGTTATTTGGTTTGCTTGCTTGTTTCTTTGGGTGTTAAGTTTTTTGAGTTCTTTATATATTCCAGATATTAATCCCTCTGTCAGAAAAGTAGCTAGCAAAGAGATTCTTATATTCTGCAGATTCTCTCTTTACATTCTTAAATGTTTCATTTGCTGTGCAAAAGTTTTGTTTTGTTTTGTTTTTTGAAGTTTGATGCCATCACATCTTTAAACTCTTGGCATTATTTCCCGAGCTTTAGGAATTCTATTAAGAAAATTGTGCTATATGCTGGAATGTTGGACCCTATGTTTTCTTTTAGGAGTTGTAGTTTCTGGTCTAATTACTAGGTCTCTGATCCATTTTGAGTTCATTTCTATGTAGAGTGAGAGATAAGGGTCTGGTCTCATTCTTCTACATATGAATAAACAGTTTTTCCACAACCATTTGTTAAACAGGCTATCTTTTCTCTGGTATTATGTTTTTGGCACCTTTATCAAGGATCAGATGACCAGATGACCACACTTTGTTTTTGGTTCTGTTTGTTTCTGTGAGGTTTGTTTGTTTGTTTGTTTGTTTTGTACCGGGAATTGAACTCTGGGGTACTGGACCACTGAGCCACATCCCAGTCCTATTTTGTGTTTTATTTAGAGACAAGGTCTCACTGAGTTGCTTAGCACCTCACCATTGCTGAGGCTGGCTTTGAACTCTCAATTCTCCTGTCTCAGCTTCCCAAAGTGCTGGGATTACAGGCATGCGCCACTGTGCCCAGCTTGTTTTATTTTTTTGCATCTTGTTCTAAATGAGATATTTTAAGCCTCTATTTAAAAACAATGAAAAAGAGACCATTTTAAGAAGTATTTCAGAACTCACCACAAAACTCCCCAGGCATTAAATTCTGTCATGGGCTTTCTAACAAATATTCTTGAAGGTCCTTAGAAAAGCACACTCTTTTCTAAAATGACTGTCGTCCTTACAGAAACTTCTCATCACATCTATGTTCCTACTATCCCTATTCCACACACTCACTTAAATGCATTCTTAGTTCTGAAACTTATACACACTTAACAATATTCTAGAATTCTACATGTGTTTTATGTCATGAAGGAAGAAAAATGTGGTTGTTTTGCAACTCTGTGACCATTTATGAGACGTACTCCAGTTTAATAAAAAAACTAATGAAAAGCATAGTCATTCTTCAATAAGTTTATACTATATTTGTACATAGTTTAGAGGCAAAGTTGTAGATATGAGTCATCTATTGAACTTGAAATATTGTAACTTGTCACCAAAGACATTGTCTCAAAAGACCTTCATCATTTCTAATTCTCTTTTTTACTCTTAGCTACTCAGTGGGGTTCTTTTCTTACCTGGCCACTACATAACTTGAAAGTTGATTTACCTCAAGCATCTTAATGCCTAAACCAAAATCTTTTCCTCTATATTAATTTACATGTTTCAACACATGACAATCCAGTTATGTAAAAAAAAAAAAAATCCTTATATTTCCAGCTTCCAAATCACAGTATCTTCTCTTCTCATATTCTTCTCTTTTGTATCCCCTTCACAAGATACTCTTCCACTCACCCTTGAAGATAGGCATCCTCTTAGATTTTCACCCACAGTTCTACTCTCCCTCATTTCTATTTTCTAAACACTGTTCTAGCTGGCAGGGAATTAGGACTAGAGGAAAATAACAGTCAAAATCTCTCTTCTCAGAGTTTATATTCTCCTTAAGACAGAGACAGAGAAAGAGAGACAGATAACTAAGTAGAGAATAAACCAAAAAGGATCTAAGAAGAAACATAAATCAATGTGTGTAAATATGAAAAGGAGTAGAATATCAGGTAGTATATTTAGGAAAGACCTCTCTGAGGAAATGGCATATAAACAGATCTAGTCCTCTCAGCTGGATCATCAATTCTAAGGAAGATACCAGAAATTATGAGGAAAATCTCAATCCCCTCTCAAGATCCAAACCCAGATATGCAAATGAGTATGTTGCCTACAAATATATCTATATCATCAAGGTCAAACCCAATCACATTCTGTGTGTTCCATATTTCATACATAAAAGTATCATAACTTCTTACTGACATGCAATTCCATGTCTTTGAGAATCAAAATTCTAGCTATTTTGATGCTTCTTTCCCAATACCTGTCACATTATATCAGGCATCAAGCCTCCAGAGAGTCTCTATTTGAGAGTGTTTCGTACATTATCCTCCTTCCTATCCAATCCAGTTCTCAAACTGTTGTAGGCTACAGATTAATAATTCAGATTACCAATGGAATATAGATTAGTAATTCAATCTCTAAGAGGTCCTTCCTCCAATCCATCCCACATCTTAGCATACAACTCTTCTGCCAAAAGCATTGTGTGGCTGTCTACTACATTAAAACCAATTATTTGGGTTTTTTCTACTTGTAATTTTTATACAAGTTTCTTGAATAATATTCTGCCCATATCTTAAATTAGATGACTTTCTGTCTAAGAAAAACCTAAATTTTCCCTCCTAAAGGCACTTGATTCCTGATAGTTCCTTGAACTACCTACCATATACGACACCTTTTCCTGCTTCTTTTCAACTCATCTGCCTTTCTTGCCTAATCATATTAAAAGAGTTTAACTGTGAAACTTCATAAAACATAAAAAGAATATATGTAACACATAGTTTATTAAGCATTTTAATAGAACAAACATCCATTAATCCAAACAATTTGAAAAAATTAAACACTACCAATATTATTGAGACTTCCTAATCCTCCCTCCTCTTGATAACTTCTTACTGTCCTTTATAGTTTTACTGTATGTTCATGTATAGCTAAATACCTAATTTTTCAAAACAAAAACAAAAACAAATAACTCAATCAATAAATGGGCAAAGGAACTGAACAGACACTTCACAGAAGAAGAAATACCAATAGTCAACAAATATATGCAAAAATGTTCAACATCACCAGCAAATAAAAACTACACTGAGATTTCATCTCACTCCAGTTAGAATGGCAATGATCACAAATAAAAGCAACAAAGTTGGCAAGGATGTAGGGGGGAAAGTACACTTACACATTGCTGGTGGGACTACAAATTGGTGCAACCATTTTGGAAAGCAGTAAGGAGATTCTTCAGAAAACTTGGAATGGAACCACCATTTGACCCAGTTATCCCACTCATTAGCATATACCCAAAGGACTTAAAATCAGCATACTATAGTGATGCAGCCACATTAATGTTCATAGCAGCTCCATTCACAATAGATAAGCTATGGAACCAACCTTGGTGCCCTTCAATAGATGAATGGATAAAGAAAATGTGGTATTTATACATGATAGAATATTACTCATCATTATAAAAAAGGATGAAATTATGGCATTTCTTGGTAAATGGATGGAACTGGAGAATACCATACTAAGTGAAATAGGCCAATCCCAAAAAACCAAAGGAGAATGTTCTGATATGAGAATGCTGTCTCATAACAGGCGAGGGGTAGGGAGGAGTGGAGGTTCACCAGACCGAGGAAGGTGATTAGAATGGAAAAGAAGGTAGAATAAATCCAACATAACTTCCCTATATTCATATATGAATACACAACCAGTATAACTGCACCTCATGTATAACCACAAGACTGAGAAGTTATACTACATGTATGAATGTCAAAATACATTCCACTGTCATGTATAATTAAAAACAAATTTTTTAAAAAAGTTTTTGTAATAAAGTAGATAAAATGTTAAAAGGGCAAAAATGCCTAATTTTGAAAAGTTTATATTAATAGTAACATACTGATGAAAGTTCTTTGAAAACTGCATCTTTAAATATGGTATTATGAGTTTAAGGTTCATTCATACTGATATGTAAAGCTGCAATGCATTCATTTTTCACTCCCACATAGTATTCTCCTACTGATGGACCTAAGAGTGTTTCTACTTTTGCTGTTAATAAAAACAATGCTCTTGTATGAATATGTAACAAAAAACACCATCATTATGTATAACTATGCACCAATAAAAATGTGGAAAATAAAGAAAAACAATGCTAAACAAAATTCTTGTGTATATCATCTAGTACACTAAATATACCTAGGACCAGAATTTCAGAGATATGGGACAGGCCCATCTTCCCCTTTTCATAAAAATTGCAAAAAAAAATTTTCAAAATAATTGTATATATTTAAAAATAGCAATTTTAGATAAAACAACTAAAGTTTTGATAGTCTGGCTAAAGTTCCCATGGACATACTTGTTCTTTCACACAGTAACTGTCCCTTACTAGTACTTTAATTTGTTTTGTGCTTTTATTTTGGATTCATATATAAGGGAATCTTTGAGATATGAGCTAAGAGTAGATTCCTTGAGGTTTTCCATTGATTTCTGACAAGCCCCTGACAGCTGCATATATCTATGAAACAAAAAATTTCACTCATTCACCTCAAAGTGTTATTTTTTCCTTTAATATTTTGCCTAGTATTTTTAGATTATGTGTAGTCAGAATATTCCAGAATCTCAATTTCACAAAATTGCCTGGAAGGGAAATCTTTGTGTTCCCTAAATATTAGTACAATTCTTATTGTATGTAATTCATTATTTACTATGCATTTGCCTTTTCTTTTCTGGAATGCAAGTTCCTTAGTAACAAGGTTGTTTTGTTTTATCTATCTGAGAATGTCTCATAGAAGCCAACAAAGTACCTTGTACATCCATGGCTTTTAGTGAATATTTGTTAAGATAAACAAAATTTTGAAAATATAAAAGCCTAAAGCCCAAGAATTAGTGCTAAACAACACTCTGTGGAATGCCTAATTTTTATTTTCCTTACTTTGCAATTTGAACATGTGAATACAACAGAATATTATGGTGTTTATAATGGAGAAACATCACTGAATTGTTAATAAACAAAGAGATTCCATTATTTTAGGAGTCCCTCAAGTTGCATATAACTGTAAAAAAAAAAAGACTTTCGTGTTTAAAATGAAAAATGTAGAATCACAGCCTCTGAGACAGGAGTCCCCTGTGTTTCTCCTTTGCTAGTAAAGCAATAAAAATTTTTCATTTTTCTCAAAACCATGTCCTCATTATTGGATAGGCATTAGGGACAAGGATCAAGCTTTTGGTAACAAATTTGGTGCCCCAGATGAAACTCCAGAGCAGCCCCCACTCCAGCTTTCTTGGGCAGACCTGGCTCTCCAAGCAACCCCACTTTCATGCTGAGGATGCAAGATGGCTGGCAATCTTGATGACAGCCACTTGCAGGAGAGCTAAGAGATGGGTGAGTTTGCATCAGGCTGAACCAGAGGAGCTATTCTGGTCAGTAAAGGGAAGAACTGAGGGACCATTCCAGCAGCTGCTGAACCTCCATTTTGCTTCAGGGAACTCCCACTTTCTCTGCCTGAACAGTACAGGTTGCTCCATCATGGTCCACTTTGAGAAAAAGGAAACTGAACTCAGTAAAATTGTGATACCCTTGGCCATCTGGTAAGTCCCCTGGTATGTACACCAAGATCCTTGATTCCACATATCTGGTCCCTCTTTGTGGAGACATCTGTGTTGCCACTGGTGTAGGAATAACGGTTAAGTGGGACTTGAGACCTCTGGTAAATTTACTCACTTCTGGTCTGTTTTAGGTTCTCATCTGTTTGTTGGCCTTGGGTTTGGGAATTCCCTCTGGTTGTCTGTCTTTGTTTTTGTTTTGTTTGTATCTGTTACTGCCCCTTTAAAACATAGACAATACTGCATTGATCCTATGGGTAGTTTCTTGGGAAAGATCTTGGCTGGTCAATTTAAAGATTCCCCTCTGTCAACCATGATTGTGAGGCTGCTCTCTGGTTGTCTCTGTGTTTCTTTTTTGTACATTCTTGCAATTGGAGTTGGTCTGTCAGAGGTGAAGTAAGTTAAAGAAAGGGCCACCTATAGGATACTGATCCCTAATGGGGGAGAGGACACAGGAAGAATAAAGGAACTTTGGTCAAAGGAGAGGGAAGGGAGAGTGGGCATGGGGACAGTAAAGATGGTGGAATGAGATGGACATCATAGCCCTAGCTTCATGTATGACTGCATTTATGATGTGATTCGACATCAAGTGCAACCAGAGAAAGAGGAAAAGTTGTGCTCTATTTGTGTACAATGAATCAAAATGCATTCTGCTATCATGTATACCTAAGTACAATAAATAAATTTTAAAAATACAGAGTAAATAAATAAATAAAAAGGTGAAAAAAACACATTTCTATTATGAAAATTTTTAAAATAAGCAAAAATTACTTAGAATAGTGTAATGAACTTCCACATGGAGACACATTTTTATGTTAATCTCAACTCTACCATTATTATCTGACCTGGGAGTCCAGACACTAGTTTTCTCAGCTGATCTATGAGGTGTTGAACTCGTTTCATAATCTGTTTTCTCTTCAGTCAAAAATGATAGAGTGATTGTGAATCATAAATTAAATGGAATGTAGACCAAAAACAAAAAAAAATATACATAGTTCTTTGGATTAAATGTATCAGCAATCTATTCTTTTTTTAAAAAAAATAACCTGAACAAGTCAGACAACTAAAAGTCTGGATGCTTTAAAACTGAATTTATCTACATAAGAGATGACCAGCATTTTGGCAGAGGTACTTCATGCCTCAGATGGCCTGAGGAGTCTGTTTGCTCCTGTAGTCAGCCAAAATTATTATTAGAGCATCCTTACACCCTCAAAGGGTTCCAGTTTGAATAATATATTTTATGGTCACCCTACATTTAGAAAATTTGGAAGTTTAAGAAAATATCATTCGAGCAATAAAATCACAATAAAACATCTAATAAATTTAAAAAAGAAAGAAAGAAAGGGCCACCTATAGGTATAAGCCCAAGATAATATTTTACTGTGTAACAATCTGGCTTGGAGATATCGTCACCCATTTTTCCATAGAAATGGAATGTAGAAATTGGCAGTGGGGAAATGTAACAGTGGTTACTTTATGCTTTGAATATAGCCCTTACTCTGCCATTGCAATTTATTTTTAAAATGGACATATTTCTTTCTCTTCCTCTTTTCCTGCTCCTCCCTAATCCCTCCCCTTCCCTAATCTCAGGAGAAACAGGATTACCTTTATTCCCTATTTTAGGCAGATCTATCTGTTCTTGAGTATACAACTAGCAAAGGGACAATGTAATCCAGACTTTGGGATGGTACCAAAAGATCTCAAAATCTCCCAAATTAACAAGTGAATTACAACTCCAACAGAGAACACCTGGAATATAGCCTTTGAATCCCTCTTTAAAAGTCCCCTGTTCTGGATGATGGACAGAATCACAGCCTCTGGGATAGAAGACCCCTGTGTTTCTCCTTTATTGGCAAAGCAGTAAAACTTATTTTTCCTTTTTCTAGAAGGAAAGAAGGAAGGAGAGAAAAAAGGAAGGAAGGGAGGGAAATAGGGAGGGAAGAAATGAAAAGTGTGATTTGAGAAAACATCTTATAAAAATCCAAAATTGCAGTAGAGAAGAAATGCATGAAACATTGTTAATTATCTTGAAGAAGAGGTTAAAACATATAATAACAATGCACTTTTGTTCTTCCTATAAGAATAAAAGTTCATGAATTATTAGGATTTTGCTAAGAATTTGGTTATTTAAAGAAATTCTTTATCAAATATAATTTCTTTAGTGGAAAATCATGAGAGGAGACTCCCTTTGATTTCAATTATTGATAGTATTCTACATTTGACAATGAACCTCTGAGGTCAGTGACAGTGGAAGACCATGTCTCCCAAAGAATAAAACATAAAACAAAACTTGTGAGTTTTTTGTTAATCGTAATATGAAACCATGTGGAATTTTTCAATAATAGTTACATAGAGTGTAGGTTGATAACATTAATAATAATTGAGTTCATAAATTCAAAGAAAATGAAAAAGTGATTTTCACAGGTAACATTTTATCAACTATTATATTTAGGAGCAAGCAGAAACAAATTAAAAATGTAATGTGATGTTACATGCTCAGTACTAAAAAAGAAAGTGCTACCCTGATTTTCACATATGACACTGTACAGCCACAGTTTGCATAAAAAAAATTATGAAATCACATTCACTCAACAAAAATCATACACAGGAATAGTCACATCTGAATCACTGGAAGAGCTTTTTATATATCTATGTAAGTGCAATCATTTTAAAAGAACTAAAAAGAAAATCTATTTCTTCTACTACTTAACTAAGCATTTGGTCTATAATCAGCTGGTTATCATGAAATATTATTAAGGAACTATTTTTACAGTACCCATTTTATGAGTTTTATACATTACATGAACAGTATTTTAAAAAATGCACAAGTTGGCTATTCTCTTTTATGTTTCCTATATTGAGTCAAACCAAAGCTCTGGATATTGGCATAATGTTAACCCAAATGGAAACCCAAACATTTCAATCTCTGAAATGTCTTTAAATTTTACTTGTATTCATTCTATTATATTAAAGTCATATTTATCAAAAATAGATTTAAAGAAACCCTACATTTAAGATAGTTTCAGAGTTTGTTTCAAATTATCAAGGGGAGGGGGTGGCAAGGAAACCTTATTTTAATAAGTCACTGACTTATTTAGGAAAAATACATAAAAAGAAAGTATTTGAACCATATCATAAAATTAGTGTTTTTTAATCTCTTATTATTGAGGGAGGATCACAAATACCAAACATGCCATTTATCTAAAAAATACACATAAGGTTATTTTTCAATTCTACACAAATAATACCATGCCTTTTTTTAATCTTTGATTTGAGGTAATTTTACAATTAATAAAATTTAAATGCTAATTCAAAGAAAATCAATAAACATTACGAAACATGAGCAAAAGCAGTGAGCAGAGAATTTAAGAAAAAATACAAAAAGTCTAGTTATATGTGAAAAGTTTCTCAACCTCACTTGTCAGAAAACAAGCCAAACTAGAAACCAATTTTCCATCTTAATTTCGAATGTTTAAAAAAAATGATAGTAACCATTGGAAAAGGATATGAGGAAGACTTCTGGTTTCTAGTTTGACACACAGTTTGGAAGTCACTACTCTGTTCTAACAAAAAGTAGAAAGTAGGTAAACTAAAAAAAATCAAACCTTAGATCCCTAAGGGAAATTAGCTCACAGAACTGCTGCACCTAAAACTACAGAGAATATTAATTTATTAGAGAAAAAACCTCCTTGGAAACCAGTACAAAGTTATGAAAAGTTCAACTGGATGAATGCTGGAGGTTCATTGTGTACAAACGTATAACAGTTAAAACTCTAGTCACAGAAGGACCCCTACGTTTTTGTGAATTTTACCTCAAGGAGCTGGACTAGGTTCTCACAGTGAAGATGAAATAAAACCCCCCTCTTATTTCCCACAGGAAGAGGAGGAAAGGAACCATGTTGAAATATGACAGATCATTGTCTTTTTTAAAATTTTAATTTAGACATAAAAATTTTAAAATTATACATAATAATGGGGTACACTGCGATGTTTCTTTTTTTATTAGTTCTAATCAGTTATACATAGCAGTAGAAAGGTCTTCAATTAGTTGTACACAAATGGAGCAGAATTTTTCACTTCTCTGGTTGTGTATGAAGTTGTCACACCATTCATGCAATTATACATGTAATTAGGGTAATGATGTCCATCTCATTACACCGGCTTTCCCACCCCTTTGCTCCATCCACAGTTCCTCCACTTATCCCATGCCCTCCCATATGGATTAGCATCCACTTATCAGAGAAAACTTTCAGCCCCTGGTTTTTTGAGAGTGGCTTATTTGGCTTAGCAAGATATTCTCCAACTTGTGATGTTTCAATATATATATACCTTGTATGATGTTTAAATCAGGTTAAACAAATCTGTCTTCTCAATTATCATTTCTTTCTGATGAAAACATTCCATATTTTTTCTTCTGTTTTTTGAAATATATCATAAATAATTGTTATCTTTAGCCACCCTGTCATGCAACAGCAAACTAGAGCTTCTCATATAACTTAGTACCCATTGATCAGCCTTTCCCAATCTCTCCCTCCCTCCTATTCTCCCCAGCTCTGGAAAACATCATCTCCCTCTCACTTTTTTATATTCCATGTATGGATGAGATCATATGGTTCTTGTTTTGCTGTGCCTGAGTTCTTTCACTTAACATAATGATCTCCAGTTTCATTCATGTTGTCACAAATGGCAGGATTTCATTCTTTTTATGGCTGAATAGTAATTTGTTATTTTATTTATATATATATATATACATATATATTTATTTATATATATTTATTTTTTTTATATATATATATATATCACATATTCATTATTCATTCATCAGGTGATAGGTTGATTCCATATCATGGCAATTGTGAATGGTAACAGAACAAACATGGGAAGTACAGGTGTCTCTTCAACATGATAATTTCATTTCTTTTGGATATATATCCAGTACTGAAATTGCTAGATCATTTTTACAGTAACCTCCATAGTTTTCCATTATGGCTATACTAATTTACTTTCCCTCTAACAGTGTGCAAGGATTCCCTTTTCTCCACATCCTCATTAGCACTTGTTATATTTTGTGTATTTGGAAATAGAAACAAAATCAGTTTAAAATAGTCAATAGAAGGGTTTCTAAGATGGCAGGACAGAGAAGGTCACCTTTCTGACTGCTCCATGGCATGAAAACAAGAAAGCAGACAGGCAGTTTCTCAGCAAGGTGGTTAAACAAAGAAAAGGTAAAGGGCACTTTATTGGAATTTAAAACTGGGCATTCAAAGCACATCAGGGACTCAGGATGTTGGATATAATAAAATAAGGAAGAACTCCCCAGTGCCACAGCCACTGCTTTAGCCAGAGGCAGCAGCCAGAGTGGTCCCTCTATGAGCTAAGTAGAGGGATAAGGGAATTAAAGGAACACCAGTTTTTAGGAGGCCTGAGGTGTGTCTGGGTACAAAGAGTTTACAGATCAAAGTCAATGCCCAACTAAACTGAAAGGCATGCTGTACAATAATATCCTTATGCAAGAGAGAAGCCACCATCTCTCCCAGAGGCAAGCCAAGAACAGAGGAAGGAACCATTTTGCAGCTGCAATATGGTGGGCTGCCACCTGCAGGAGCTGATTCCCGGCAAACCGGAGTTAGGCTCAAAATAGAGGCCTGGAAAACTCACAGTGCATGACATAAAATGTGCCTAAGTGACCAGGGGAAAATCAAATATGGAGAGAGGTTTACATGAGGGACAACTGGTTGTAGAAACTCACCTAGCTCTCCTCTCTTCCCCTAATCCAGCTGCTTGAAGGATCTGCTGGGAGAGAAGCATCTGGCCAGGAATTTGGAAGGGCGAGGGCAAGAGAGTTTGTTTGGAGACTGAACCCAAGACCAGGAGACATGGAGTCCATAGGTAATGCAGGGTACTAAGAATTGGCTCCCCCACCACATGAGTGGAACCAGGGGACATTACTGGGGTACAGTCTTCTAGCATGGAGCAGCAAGTACTGGGCACTAGAGATGCACTGGCTTAAAATCTCCAGACCAACTGCCATACAGCTAAGAGCCTGGAGCCCACCTAAGCCTAAACCCTGTCCCAAGGAATTCCACCTACAGGATTTCTTCTCTCATTCCAGAAATACAGAGGGTGGGGCATCATGCTCCAGTGGACCCCACCTAAAATTGCTGAGAAGAGACAGTCAGAATCTTTTGAACTCCAATGGAAAAAAATTTTAACTTTTCATCAAGATTTTCTCCCCCCCCCCTTTTTTTGGCTTTGTATTTTGTTTGTTTGTTTGCTTGTTTGTTTTTCTCTGTTTAATTGTGACCTTGATAGTTCCTGGACATTTATACATTCTCATATTTGTTTTATGTTTCCTCAGTTCTAGCATTTTTGAAGCCAGTTATTTTTCATGGATCAGCTTTTTGAGGACTAGAATGTTTGATTAGTGTATTTCGGTTTTGTATTATATTCTTTCCTTTTCATTTTTATTGTTAATTTTTTAAAAATTTTACTTTATATATTTTTATCACTTGTCTCCCATGATTCTCTTCCTCTCTTTTCTTCTGCTAATAGCTAATCTCTATTGTCCTCTCTTTAACACTTCCTTTAATTTTTTTCTTCTATCTTCTCTCTTCCTTCCTCAAAATCATCACATCCTATATCATTTCTGTTCCCTCTCTGTTCACCACACAAAATTATAAATCCTTTGCAAATTTATTGTTTTTATTGTAGGCAGTAACTGATCAAATTATTTCTGTTTATTGTAACAATTAACATTGTAGACATCATATCAGAAACTATTTGGTTTAATGCTATATATTGTTTGCATTATTTGTTGTTATTATTTGTCTCCCTCTAAAAGGTGAGGTACAGGAAACCTTCGGGGAAACTATATGTCCACAGGGTAGAAACTCTACTGCCTCATATCCATACTGTTATGTGGGTCGATACACAAACAACATGAAAAAGCAAGGGAAGAAACTGCCCCAAACAAACAAAGATACTCCAATAACAGCATCCATTGAAACCACAGTGGAAGAAATGTCAGAAGGAGTTTAAAATATACATGAACTGATCTCCAGGATGATGTAAGGAGTGAAATCAGAGAGGAAATACAGAAAGTGAAAGATCACTTCAATAAAGAGAAAGAGATTCTAAAATAAAGTCAAGCAAAAATCCTTGAAATGAAGGAATTAATAAACTAAATTTAAAATTCAATTGAAAGTATCACCAATAGACTAGATTACTTGGAAGACAGAGTTCCAGGCAATGAAGGCAAAATATATAAATCTTGAAAACAAAGTTAACCATGGAGAAAAGATGTTAAGAGATCATGAACAAAACTTCTAAGAAATAAGGGATAAACTTAAAAGACCAAATCTAAGATTTATCGGGATAAATAAAGGCACGGAGATACAAACCAAAGGAATGTACAATCTTTTCCATGTAACAATATCAGAAAATTTCTAAAACCTAATGAATAAAATGGAAATCAAATTCAGAAAGCTTAGAGAACCCCAAATATACAAAATTACAACAAGCCTACACCAAGATTCATTATTGTGAAAATTCCTAACAAAGAGAATAAGGATAGAATTTTAAAAGCTGCCAAAGAAAAAGGACAAGTAACATTTAAGGGAAACCAATACGGATCTCCACTGATTTCTCAACCCAGACCCTCAAAGCTAAGAGGATTGAAATAATATATATCAAGCTCTGAAAGAAAATGGATGCCAGCCAAGAATACCATACACAGCAAAATCAAGCTTCAGAATTAATGATGAAATAAAAACCTTCCATGATAAACAAAAGTAAAAAGAATTCACACCCACAAAGCCTGCACTACAAAACATAGTCAATAAGATATTTCATGAAGAAAAAATGAAAAATAAACATGAAAACCAACAAAAGGAAGAAGTACACAAGAAGAACAGTCAATCAAAGGAGAAACAAATTCAAATTAAAAACTAGAAATAAACCAAAATGAGGGAATACAAATCATATATCAATAATAACCTCGAACATAGTGGCCTAAACTCATCAATCAAAAACCATAGACTGGGGCTGGGGTTATGGCTCAGCGGTTGAGCGCTTGCCTCGCATACGTGAGGCACTGGGTTCGATCCTCAGCACCACATAAAAATAAATAAAGATATTGTGTTCATCTACAACTAAAACAAAATATTTAAAAAAAAAAAAAAAAAAAAAAAAAACCATAGACTGCCAGATTGGATTAAAAAACAAGACCCAACAATTTGCTGGCTCCAAAAGACTCACCTCATAGGCACAGAAATCCACAGACTGAAGGTGACAAAAAGGGAAAAAGACATATCACTCCCATGGATCTCCCAAACAAGCAGGGGTTTCTATCCTCATATCAGATACAGTGGACTTCAAGCCAATGTTGATCAGAAGGGACAAAGGCGGCCATTTCAGACTGCTTAAGGAAATTATACATCAGCAAGACATAATAATCAGAAATATTTATACCCCAAACAATGGAGCATCTATGTACGTAAAAAAGACCCTTCTCAATTTCAGAATCAAATAGACCACAACACAATAATAGTGGGTGAATTTAACACACCTCTCTCACTACTGGATAGATCCTCCAAATAAAAATTAAATTAAAAAGCTACAAAAATTAAAACAACAATGAAAAATTTAGACTTAACAGACATATAAAGAATACCCATCAATGAGTGAATACACTTTCTTCTCTGCAGCACCAGATCCTTCTCTAAAATACATCATATCTTATACCATAAAGCAACTCTTAGCAAATACAAAAAAAATAGAGATAACACCTTGCATTCTATCAGATCAAAATGGAATAAAATTAGAAATCGATAGAATAAAAACACAGAAGCTACTCTAACATCCAGAGACTAAATAATATGCTATTGAATGACCAAAGGATAGCTAAAGAAATCAGGGATGAAATAAATGAGAATAGTGACACAACATGTCAAACTCTCTGGGACACTATGAAGGCAGTGCTAAGAGGAAAGTTCATTGCATTGAGCTCATTCATTAAAATAATAAAAAGTCAATGAATAAATGACCTAACATATCTCAAAGCCCTGGAAAAAGAATAAACCAACACTAAAAGCAGAAGACAAGAAATAATTAAAATCAGGGCTGAAATTTTAAAAATTCAAACAAAAGAATTCAAAAATTTGACTAAACAAAAAGTTGGTTCTTCAAAAAAATAAATAAAATTGAGAAACATTTAACCAAACTAACAAAGAGAAAGAGAAAGAAAACTCAAATTACTAAAATTCACAAGGAAAAAGGAAATATCATAATAAACACATGATTACAGTCAATCTTTTTCTGAAGAATCGCCATTGTTAGACCTCAAGTCCTGTTCATAATATATCCCCTAGGTTCATATTTGCCATTGCACAGCTCTTATTAACATATATATAGTTAATACCATTATTCAGTTTATTTCGGGTAATCTCATATCTATTCTATAGCCATTAAAACCTCAGCACAATCCCCGTGGCTTGGGAGGCTAAGGCAAGAGGATTACGAGTTCAAAGACAGCCTTCAGCCAAAGTGAGGCACTAAGCAACTCAGTGAGACCCTGTCTCTAAATGAAATACAAAATAGGGCTGGGCTTGTGGCTCTATGGTCGAGTGCCCTGGAGTTCAAAAATGAAAACAAAAACAAAACAAAAAAAATCCTCAGCACTAATAAATGTAAGGAAGTGCCTTTACAAATTCCTTCCATATTACAATATTTTTTCTATAGGTAGTCACTGTTTTTCCTTCACATAAATGTATTTAGTTCATTCCTGACAATCTATTTTTTTTTTCTCTTTGTGGCCTACATAATGTATCTATTTAAAAAGAGCATGATACTTCACTAAACAATCCTGGAAAATAATTCTTATGATTCTGATAAAGTAATTCAGGTTTCATCCCCACACCTGTCACCTTCGATTTATCCCATCAGTATACACTTATTTAGTTGAACTGAGTTTTATCCTTTGAGCTTCTCAGTGGAATTCCGTAAATTTTACATTGAAACAGTTTTGGAATAAGATGTGTTTTGAGTAGGTAAAAGCTAAATTTTGGTAAAATCAATAGTTTGAAGAAACACTTGCCTAACCAGGTACCCACAAGTATCCTGGGAGTGGGAGTATGGCTAGACACAGACATTTGTGGAAAGCATAGAGGAAAAGATTGGTCACCAGTAAAAATCTCTTTCTTTCTTCCCAAGTTGGCAAGGATGAAGAAAAAGAGACAAAAAATAGCCATAGGAAGATTTGGATGACCCCAAAACTGAACAGACCTATACCCTACTTCCCAGGTGAGGACTAAAAAGACAGACAGGCTAGTAGGGAAGTTCTCCATTGCCATGCCAGCAAGGAGAAAAGGAGAAGTCGTCACTGATGTGCCTGGGCAATGAGGACCTCACTATCATTTATGGACGTCAGGTGTCCCTCAAAAGCTCATGTGTGAGGTAATGCAAGAAGGTTTAGAGGTGAAATTATTGGGTTATGAGAGCTATAACCCCATCAATGAATTAATCTCAATAGAGATTAACTGAAGGCAGGTAGAATGTGGCTGGAGGAGGTGGGCATTGGGGTTGTGCCTTTGGGGTATATATTTCGTATCTGGTCAGTGCAACCTCTCTCTGCTCTCTGATCACCATGTGAGCCACTTCTCTCCACCACACTCCTCTGCCATGATGTTCTGCTTCACCTCAAGCCCTGAGCAATGGAGCTGACTGTGGACTGAGACCTCTGAAACTGTGAGCCACAAATAAACTTTCCTCCTCTAAAATTGTTCTTGTCAGGGCTTTTAGTCACAGCAGCAAAAAAAGCTGACTAAAACATTATCCCACAGACTAACCCAGAGTTTTAGGGCTGCCTGACTCTGTGACCAAAAGCCACTGAAAAGGTTAAGAAGGAAAGGTACCTTCTTAGCATTTGCTGTTAGTACTTGTGTACTGAGGAGGCCAGAGTCTGAAGAGGGTGACTATGAACCAAACTGTTCCTCCCCTAGTACCATGCTACACAAAAGTTCACTGTAATCCAGGTGCTACCAGTTAAAAGGGAAATAAAATATAAATACAAAAATAATAAACATAAATACAAATATTTATATAAATATTCATATTTGTATGAGTTAAGGAGTCATAAGTTAAACTTACTTAGAGAAAATAAAAACTTAAATATCCTTTGGGCAATTTCCAGCCTGGGCTGGGGACGAGAGGCTGGGTTAGAAGTGTGGATATGTGCACATCTAACAAAGTCTGTCTCAGTCATGTGTCCAGGACGTGATCCCTCTGTGACCTTATAGCCTAGACCCAACAATAACCCTTCCACAGCCCACTCAATATGGAAGCCAAGCATACCCTGAAAACCTAGGTCCTTAATGTAACAGAGCTTGAACTGCACACTAATCACCCATTGCTGATCATCTGCTCCACTATCTGCACTTCAGAGGGTGACCTATTATTTGACTCCAGATAATCTCAGCCTGGCCCAACCAGCAAATGTCTCTGCTATTTTGTGGCCAAACCACGTCTTCTCCAATGAGATCTTTAAGTATGTCCTTCCATGGAAACTCTCTCAGCCATAGGGTACCAAAGAGAGTTTCCTTATAACTTATAGTTACTCTTTATCATAAAAAATAATTTTTTATGTCTTAATCTACTGGATGGTTCCTATCTCCTGAGTAGACCAGGAATACCACATTTACCTCATCTCAAAATCTAAGTCCATCAATATTTCCACTTTCTCCACTGATGCTTTCCTTAAAACTTATCATGTCTTTTCTATTCCTGGACCATTTCTAACCCTTAATGTCTCTTGTCCATATAGAAGATTTTGGGCAACCTTAGATCTACTCTATAAACCCTTCTTTAAAACACCGTTCCATTTGTCAACTCAAGAACATTTACAGGTTCATTCATTTCTATCAGACTGAGGATGAACTCCTTCCCCAAAACGTTAAGGGCTTTCATGATCTGCGCCACACCCCCGCCCCGCTACTCAAGTGTCTAATCCAGCTTGGCTCTTAGCCTCTGGTAAGAATCATGTAGTATCCCACCCTCACCAGGCCTAATCCCATTGCTATGTGTCTGTGTTCATGGTTGTTTCCCCTCTTTGCCCACTTATCCCAGAGGCTACTAAAGCCAGTTTTAAAAGCTTCTAGTCAGGCTGGGCACAGAGTTGGCATACACTTGTAATCCCAGCAATTTGGGAAGCTGAAGCAAGAGGACTGCAAGTACAAGGCCAGCATCAGCAACTTAATGAGAACCTGACTCAAAAATAAAAAATAAGAAAGACTGGGGATAAAGCTCAATGGTGAAGCACCTCTGGTTTCAATCTCCAGTACCAAAATAAATAAATGAAAATAAAAATAAAAATGAATTAAAGTCTCTAGTCTACAAGTTCTTTGGGGTAATTCTTCCTATACTTTTGTCTGTTATGTCCTTACTATATAATTAATATCTTATTATGTCCTGTTTTAGTTTCCTACACTCTCCATGCTTAATCCTATGACACTTTCTCAACTAATTAACATGTACATAATGTACTACTCTGACTTATTTTTAACTATGCTTTATATTTCTTATGTAACTCTCATAGGCCTTTACATAGTATTAAACTCAATGTTCAATAATGGGAAAATCAGACTAAGTTAAATGGTTTTAATTCAAAGTAACAGTTACATGTAGGGCCATGAATAAGCTATGTAAAACCTTTCTACAGATTAGAAAAAGGCACACCTTCCTCCAGACAGGTGCAGTTTCACACCCAGTTACATGGCATGGCAAATTGTGTCCAGGGAGAATTTCATTTCCACCCATGCAACTGTATATAGAAGCGCTGGATGCAGGAATACAACACTGACTTTAACAAGAGTCAACTGTGTTACAAAAACCTTTACAAGTGACTGTCTCTTACATTTTCCTTTGGAATTTTATTCTACCATATGTTCTTCTAATCCAAAACAATGTCTTATAGGTTGAGCATCAAATTAGCTACACAAAAGATTTCGTACTGTAGTAGCTATTGTGGAATTTCTATTCATGGCCAATATTAACTAAAGATCTAATTATGTGAGGCCCTAAAGCTAAGTCTAGAGATATAAATGGGATACCTGATTTATGATGCTTATAGCTTAGAGAAATGCTCCACATTTAGGAGGATGTCATTTTCTTTTCTTTTTCTTTAATTAGTGGATTTTAATTGTACAGAATAATGGATCTCATTGTGGCATATTTGCACATGCATATAACATTCTGATCATATTCTTCCCCTTCCCATTACCCTCCCTTTCCCACTCTGCTGGATCTCTTTCTCTTCTCTAACAGTCTGCTAGAAGAATGTCATTTCTTAACATTATACTTACTGATAAACTTGTTTTGCATAGTCTCCAACAGAGCTTGGTGAGCATCTTCAGCTTGTAAAGCGTGTGAACATTCTCTAGCCAGTATGGTGCGTACAAGATGCTCTCCACATCCTAGAAATCCAAGGAAACCAACAATTGAATAAAAGTAGTACTGAACACCTCGCCTGTCTCACTAGCACTAAAACAACCTTGTGCATCACTTAAGAAATAGTTACATTGTAGAACAACTCAGTGAGGGATGAAATGACATTATGAGCAATCTGGTAATTTTAGTGATGAGAATCAGCAGAAACTAAAAGAAACACATGACTGTCTAATCTCAAAAGAAAACAAAGAAAAATGATAGAAAAACTCTTTTCATAGGAATAATTTGGACAATATAGGAACACAGATTCTCCATCTAGGAATTTCCTAGAGTTTTGTCTCATTCCCACTCTGGGGTGACTACAAATGATCCCATTTTATATTTATTTGTTTGCACTTAGTTGGCCTTTGTCTCATAGTCAGTAAATGGTCACTTTGGCCATCAGCCATTTTCCTCTAATACCCACTTGCCAGGGTGTAGGAAGTAAATTTATGTAGCCAGGGGCAGTCTGAATCTGCCCCCACCTTACCCACTTTTCACTGCAATGCCATCACACATCAATAGCTTTACATAGATTTCTGGGATTCTCTCTGTAGTTCTAAAGAAAAAAGTACATTTTAACCCTGAAATGAACTTGAACCATTCAGATACCTAATTAAGGGCAGGTATAGTGCTGGGGTAGGAGTGAATGCTGCCTAGAATTCCATTACAGTTTCTACTTGCTAAAGTAGAAACTACCTTAACAGAAACAAAAGAATTTATAGACTGAGTTCTAATTAAAGATTTATGAAAAAAGAGCCTTTCATAATCCTAAAAATACAAATTTTTTTAAGTTTACTTTGAAAAACATTGGGGGAGCAAGACTTTATAAAATATTGAATGACACTTGAAAGACTTCCTCCATACAAAATTTCGCTAATTAAAATATCAGTGTTCTCTGAATCAAACAAGACCAGAAGATGCATAAGATCATCACAAAGGTTTTTTCTTTCAGTGTTTTTCCATTAAAAATGATTCCTGTCCAAAGTATTATGTTAATGTATCAGAAAATCAAGTCCTCCACTTATTCACCTCATAAGAGCAACAAATGATCTAAACATCCAAGACTATAAGAGAAATATATCTCAGCTGCATCCTTTTAAAAAATTACAACAAAAGAAATAGTATTTCCAAGATCCACTCAGATTCCCAAACAAGATCAGAGACAATACAGTATTTATCCAAGTCACTGACATGCACATATGTTACCCGCACACACAAACACTAATATAAGTGAGGGAGAGTTCTTAGCAATCAAAAATAAATGTGTTAAGTTTTTTGAGCTCTTTATATATCCTGGAGATCAGTGCTCTGTCTGATGTGCATGTGGCAAAAATTTGCTCCCAGAATGTAGGCTCTCTGTTCACTTCATTGATAGTTTCTCTTGCCGAGAAGAAGCTTTTTAGTTTAAGTCCATCCCATTTATTGATTCTTGCTTTTATTTCTTGTGCTATAGGTGTCTTGTTAAGGAATTCAGGGCCTAATCCCACGTGATGAAGATTTGGACCTACTTTCTCCTCAATTAGCCGCAGGGTCTCTGGTCTAATTCCTAGGTCTTTGATCCACTTTGAGTTGAGTTTTGTGCATG
>PVHX01026180.1:0-21188 GCA_004024805.1 Geosciurus inauris
AGAGGGAGAGAGGGGGAGAGAGGGAGAGAGAGAAGAGAGGGAGGGAGAGAGAGGGAGAAAGGGAGAGATGGGGAGAGACAGAGAGAAGAGAGAGGGAGAGAGAGAGGGAGAGAAAGAGAAGAGAGAGAGACAGAGGTTCGAGGGACAGATAATTGTCCCCAAAGCATGTCCCCCCCATGAACTATCTCCTCCAGCCATGCTCACCTGCCTACAGTTGCCACCAGTAGCCCATTCAAATTATTAAACCATCAGATGGGCTACTCCACTGATGAAGTACAGCCCTCACAATCCAATCATGGCCTGAAAGCCCCACCTCTAATTTAGCTGTGTTGGGGACCATATTTCAACACGTGAGCTTTGGGTGGGACATTTCATGCCTACAGCATAACATAGAATATATGACCTTTAGTGTCTCACTTCTTTCACTCAGCATAATGTTTTCAGGTTTCATCCAAATTGTAGCATATGCCAGTATCTCAATTTTTTTAGGGCTTATTGGTGGTATGTACATAATACAATTTGTTTATCCATTTATTGATGAATATTTAGGCTGTTTCCACCATGTGAATAAAACTGCTATGAATATTTATGAAAAAAAAATTGAACATCTGTTTTCAATTCTTTGGAGTAGTTTTAGGGGTAGAATTGCTGAGTCATCCAGTATTTCTATTTTGAAAATTTGAGGAACCACTAAACATTTTTCCACAGGCTTCACTATTTCATATTCCCTCCAGCAAGGTACAAATCTTATTTCTGCACATGCTAGCCAACTCTTGCTATTTTCCTTTTCTTTGATTTTTTGGTTTTGTTTTTCCAATAGCCATCATACTGAATGTGAAATGGTCCTCTTTGTGGTTCTGATTTGCATTTCCTTAATGTTCAATGTTATTTAACATTTTCCATGTGCTTGTTGGACATTTCTATGCCTCTTTTGGAGAAATACCCATTCCAGTCTGCTCATTTGGGGGATGCTATGCCTTATATTATTGAATTACAAATGTTCTTTATATATTCTGTATACTAAACCTTTATATTGGATTTATAATTTGAAAATATTTTTACATCCTGTGGGCTGCCTTTCCACTTTCTTAATTATACTTAATTATACTTTGAACCATAAAAGTTTTTAATTTTATTAAATCAAATTTATCTGTTTTTCCTGTGATGCTCATACTTTTGATGTGTAATCTAAGGATCTATTGCCAAATCAGAGGTCATGAAGACTTAAGCTAAAACTATACTTTTTTCCTGTCAGTTTGACCACTTTAACTCTATCTTTACAGATTCATTTTAAGTTAAGGTCACAGATTCATTTTAAGTTAAGTTTAAGTCACTGATTCATTTTATGTTAATTTTTATATATGGAGTGGAGAGGGGCTAAACTATTCTTTTGCATGGTTGATTGATTGATTTTAGTATAAGGGATTGAAACCAAGGGCACTTAACCACTGAGTCACATTCCCAGATCTGTTTTTTTATTTTTCATTTTGAGACAGAATCTCACTGAGTTGTTTAGAGCCTTGCTAAGTTGCTGAGGCTGGCTTTGAACCTGCAATCCTCCTGCCTCAGCCTCCCGAGTTGCTGGGATTCCAGATGTACACCACCACACTCGGCTTGCAATGGGTTTTTTAGTTGTCTCAGAACCACTTATTAGGATACTAGTCGTTTTCTTGTGGAAAGCTCTTTCCCACCATTGTTGAAAATCAATTGACCAGAGATATTGGAGTATATTTCTGGACTTCAAGTTCTTTTCCATTGGTCTGTAAGTATTTATGCAGGTACATTGTTGTTTTGATTACTATAGCTCTGCAATAAACTTTCAAATTGGGAATGCATGAGGCCTCCAACATTATATTGTTTTGTTTGGATGTTCTTTTGGCCCCTTGGGGCCCCTTTAAATTTCACATGAATATGAACGTTAGTTTTTCCATTTCATTGGAATTGGGCCCCTGGAGTTTCATTGACTCTGTAGATCTTTCTTTAGGAAGTATTAGCTTAACAATAGTAAGTCTTCTAATTCATGAGCACAAGATGTCTTTTAATTTATGCTGATTTGGTTTTTTAGAGTTTGTTTTGTTTTTTAGTTTTCAGTGTACAAGTCTTTTACTTCCTCTTTAAAATTCATTCTTAGGTAACTTATTCCCTCTTTTCCTTTGGATGTTACCATAAATGCAATTGCTTTCTTAATTTCTTTTTAAATTTTTTTATTTTTTAATTTGTCTTACTTTCTTTTTGAAATGTTTGTGGTGTACACATAAAGCCAACTGATTTTCTTGTGTTGGTTTTGTATGCTGAAACTTGGCTGAATTTGTTTATTAGTTCTGGTAGGGTTTATTTTTGTGGGCTGTGGGATTTTCTCTTGCAGATTATGTCATCACAAATAGAGATAGTTTTACCTCATCCTCCCCAGTTTGGGTAATTTTATTTCCTTCTCTTGCCTCCTTGCTCTGGCTGGAACTTCCATAGCATAGCAGGCTGAACCCTTGCAGGCACCACCGCATGGGGGAGGTGGCCGTTCTGGGTTACTTAACAGGGGTTCTCTCCCACCTTCCCTTCTCCCCTCTGATTCCTTCTTATATTGAGAAACCTTCCTAGTGAAGAACGTCAGTGAAGTTTGAACTCATTTGTTAATATATGTAACAATGCCACATCTTCAGGTGATGCAGGAAAAACAGATGTCAGGCAACGCAGACATTTATGAGGCAAATTTCAGAAGCAAAAATAGGAAAAAGAACTTTACGTAATTGGTCATTGGCAATATGTATCAAGATTCAAAGAAAAGCTAAGGATTCGTATCCTGCATTTTGATCTGTGCCCTTATAAAGCTGTAATAACATTTTAAAAATAAAACGTAATTAAGACCAGATCCTCAATCATCAGTTAGAAAGAAATCAGACTTAAAAAAATAACCATAACCAATTACACTGTTCTAAGAATGGTATTAACAAATAATTTTAGTTAAAATGGTTTATTAAGTAGAAAAATAAATCATTTTAAGATTATATATCTCATTTTCATGTGCATAATTAGGAAGTAAATAAAAATTACTGAAAAATCAATGCAGTAGTATGTTGAGGCATAGACTGAAATATACGCTCCTGAGAGTGTTGAGTGGTCAAAGGCTTTGGAAAGTTGTCAAAGACACACATGTGTATAATTCATCTCTAATACCACACCATAAAATGGAAGAAATCAGTTTTCATTTGTTTCCTTTCTAGCCTCCATAGTACACAGTACAATACCTTGCACATAGCAAGGGATTGGCAATTACTTGTTGAACAAATGAAATAACAAATGAACACCTGACTATGTTATTATTGACCTGCACATAATGATGGAGCACCCATTTTGGATTCTTCTTAAAGTAACTGTCTTCATACTTACTGGACTATTTCATTGGAAGTCAGCTGAGGTCAGGGAACCCATAAAATTTCCCTTCCAGATCCCTCTCTTCTCCTGCTGATTTGTCTGTAGCCTTCCCTCTACCTAGCAGGCACTAACTAAACCTGTTAATTTAATCCAGCAAGCCTTCTACCATGAGACATGATTCAAATATATCCCAAAGCTATTAAACATTAGATGAATGTGCCAAGAAAATAAGAAAGAAAAATGCTTAGAAGAAAGCAATGGAGATATTATTTTCTGCCTTTCAGCTAAAAATCTTTCACTACAGGTCTTTCAGCTTAATTTTTGAGTATTGGGAAGCAACACCTGAAGCCAACAGCCCGAGCTGAGATACAAACTACAGAGACACACGTTTAGGACAGGTGTGTGCTGGGAAATAATGCTTCTGGAACGTGGTCGGCAATGGGTTCTGTTAAAGGTAGAACAAAAGAAAGATTTTTAAAAAAAAATATTCAGTACAAATGTATGAGCAACTCAGGGAGACCCCTCCCTAGTTCCCTGGACTTTTGCTTCATTCTTAAGGAGAAAAGGATAAAATAAAGAATTTCTCTAAAAATCACATATTTCTATTATGAAATCCTGGAGAAAAGGACTTCGATTTTCAGTAATGCTGGGATAGATGACTTGAACCTGATCTTCCACCCACAACAAAAGTAGGAAAGATCCTTAAGAACATAAGGACATCCCAAAGCAATAAACATGCTGAACATAAAAACCTCAGGCTAGTGAAGATGCAAAGGAATCCCTACTGCTAAAACCATTGACAAATCTGACTTCCTACCAGCAAAACTCTCGTCTTTTTTTTAATTGAGAAAGTGATTCTCAAATCTTTTTTCTGATGATGTGATCTGATCCACAAAGCTGACCATGTTACTGGTGTGGACACCTCCCATTGCCCTCAAGATGAAGCACAGTCTCCTTAAAACGGTTTTCCTGACCTGGCTTCCGACTCCTTCTTCAGCCTGGCCTCACCTTCCTGTCACAGGAAGTGGCACCTCCAGGCTTTTGAGGACACTGTTCTCTCTTTCTAGATGCTTGGTTGTCTCTGCCTCTTGCCTGAGCCCTTGGGGCTCACCAGCTCCACATCTCCAGGAAGGGCAGAGTCGGGGTGGGGAGCTTCCCCCATCACCCATAGTTCTTATCTTTCAGCCTACCATGGGTTCCTCACCCTCTGTACTGTCACTCTTTGTTGCTGTTCTGTCTCCAACATGTGACAGCAGGCTCTCTGAACAAATGGTCAGCTGGAGCAGCGCCGTCACATGGCAGGTGCTAAATAATTGCCGAAAGGATCAATGAATGGACACGTGAATGATTGCAAGCAGCAGGGAGTATTATCTGTTTTTATATCCAAAGACAGGATACAATACAGAAGGGAAGACAAGAAGGGATTCACTCCAGGTTCTAGTTTCCCCCCCTTCTACACGCTAATCCGTTAAATGCACACCATCTGCCCACCTCACAGTTATTTCCCTGCAGTGTTCCACATGTGTTATTAGACCAAACCCTACAAAGTTGCTGACAGATGACCCTTTAAATAATGATGTTCTTAGGGTTCAAGCTCCTATAACTGCTGCAAAGGTAAGTGCCTCTCTGGTTATATTCTTGAGGGGAGGTGTGTATGCAGACAACGTTGATAACACATAGCAAGTGCTCCTGCAAAGAATCACTTTGTACAGTTAATTCAAATGAAATGGAAACACTGCTTTGAATCAGAACATCTGTCTCATGTTCATTTGTGATCAGTGAGTTTGGTTACTGAAGAGTTAGCCTTAGCTAAGGCAGACAATAAAAAGTAAGCAATATATATAAACCAATGCTGAAAACATCTGCCTGCTCTCGCCTGCTGAAATACAGGATGGAGGTCAATTTTAAAATGAGAAGACTTTAAAGCATGGCATTTCAGGGGAGACATAATGAACACTGACATTTCAACAGGTGTTTTATGTGGACTTTGAGCAGTCCCTGTTCCTGCTTAATGAATCTGCAGTCCAAGTTCCAGAGACATCGCAGGGAGAAGATAAAAGCCTGTGGGAGGGAAGCTGGAGACTGTGGTGAAGCAGTCCCAAGTGGCTTCGGTCACAAATAGGTCTCCAGGCACCTCAGCGCTGCTCTCCCTATAAAGACCACAGAAATGAACTGAAAAAGGTGATTATGTTGTTAAAAGTATACCATAACAGCTCTCCAAATGTCCCTGCCACCTCCTACCTCATGCACACAGCTGGGAGCTTGGACGCTGGCCTCTGTGCCTTTCTTCATCTCCCTCAGTCCCCATCAGAGCATGTAAAAACTGAATTACAAGCTTCAGAAGGCCATTTTTCTTCCAGCCCAAGTAGGATGTGAGACAAGCCCAACAGATCACCACGTGTGCGTAGGGACCCTGGAGGACCACCCGACTCTAGTCTCCTCATATAGGTGGGGATTTGTTGGACACACACTTGTGCACAAGCAGACAATAAACTATCCATAACCAAAATATCAGAAGCAGAAAGTCAAGAGTTTGCACTTGGTGTTGTAAAAAAAGGATATGATGTGGAATCAGAGTCCTAGATTCAAATTCTTATTCTGCCACTTCATGATTTTCAGCTTACCCCTCACCGAGCTTCGATTTCCTTATCTGCAAAGTAGGGAGAATAAAACCTATCATAAGTAATTGTGAACACTAAATGTGAAAATTATTTCAGAAACATATGAACCTCACATTCAGTGTGCAGTAATTCAGTGAATACCCAGGTTCCATAAATGTGACCTGAAACCAACTAAATAGTTTCCCTCTCGAATAATTATTTATTTTTTCATCAGTTTGCATAAAGTCACTCCTTGAAGCTCAGCGAGGTGTGAAGAGTGAGACAATCACAATTAGAACCCTTCACCGGGCTTGGGTGTGAATCTTTGATGACCATAAAGGGTCTATTACCCCGCGCTGCACTCCTTCCTTGGCATAAGGACCGCCGATGATCTCAAAATGCTTGGAATCACTCCTGGACTGTATGCTGGTTTTAGGTTCTTGTTATGCAGGTTTTCAAGATCCAACATAGTAACTGAACCTTGTGCTGCCCTAGCACTTGGTGCATGGGTAGTAAGTATGTTTAGCTCATACCTGTTTTATAATTTTTCTTCATCACAAAGTCCTGTACTTGACATCCATGAGCAAATAACCAAACTCCCCTCAGTTTTTTTTCTTTCTTTTTAACCTTAAAATAGGCATAATGATAGAAACATTAGGAATACTGAGGGTCAAGCATATAAAATCTTTACAGTGTGGAGACATTTGAATGTTCAGTGAATAGCCATTACTGTCCTAAGGTAGGTAAATACAGATACAGATTCTGATTTCATAGTCACCAGCCCTGTGACGCTAGGTAGGTGAAAATTGTTCTGAGTCCCTTTTTCTTATCTACAGAAATGAAATGAAGGATGCTTATCCCACAGGACTGTTAGAGAAATTTGAGAACATAGAGAAAGCTCTGGGCCCCATGGAGTCTTTTTTCTTCTCTACACCCCTGTCTCTGAAGCTCTGAGCTCATTTCCTCCAGGGTGTCCTTCAGAGAGGGATGCAGGGAAGGTGGCTGCTTCAAGAGGCACCAGCCAGCAGGTGGTGAGATCCAGGGAGAGGAAAGCTACCCTTCACAAGACCAGCAGAGTAGTGGCTTCGCCTGGGTCTGTTCTGTCTTAAGAGCCAGAAGAATATGCAGAGGGGTCAGTTCACACTCCCATCTGCCCCTCAGCTATTCTTCCAGCTCTCAAGGTTTGGCATGAAGCTCTGACAGTTTAAGAAGCATGCCCTCCTCAACCCTCCCCCACCACCAAAAAACAAAAAACAAAAACAGAGCAGGAAGGAGAGGAAAAACACCGGAGAGCATAGATGGGTTTTGCAGCTGCCAGAGGAGCATTAGCCTGATACACAGCCGCAACTGTCAACTGTGGAGCCCAAGTTTCCTTCACACAAAGGTCACTGTCACTTCAGTGCAAATAAAATCACGCTGGAGGTATGGTGTTGCTTATGCAGTTCATCGTTCCTGCATCCTGAAAGGTTTCAGCTTGGCAGCATTTTCCCCTCCACAGATCCAACTCCGGGTGGCAAATGTCGTTCTGCTGGCATTTGCATAGCTCTGCCCCTTGCTTAGGCACCGGGATTTCCGGATCAAAGCTGCCAATCCTGTGAAAGGAGGAAGCAGTGGGTGGAGGAAAGCCATTGCTACTGCGGGTGCCCAGGAGCTCATTTCTTTTCTGCCTCCTTCCCTGGGTCTGCTCCTTCTCTCTACATCAGGCTGTCAATGTCAGTTAAGCAAAAGGACATCTGCCCTCTGTGCCCCTCGCAGGAAGGAGCTCATGGCCCAGCTGCCTTCTTGTAATGAATGGGGGAGGTGTGGTGGGATACAGCAGTCGCCAGGGTGCCGTGTGCATGTCCCAGAGAAAGGACGGAGCTCACGTGAGGAAGAAGCAGCCCTTGCCCAAGCTTCTGCTCCTGCCATTTTGCAGGTGTGAGAAGTGACATAAATTGCCTGAAGACAGAGAACAAAGAAGTGAAGGCATGCTTGAAAGAGGCTGATCCCAAATATTTTCTTTTCCTTGTTCATGCAGTCAGGGCCATTTGGGACACATTTCTGGGGACAGTGTCCTCATCGAAGAACCTTAATTTGAAATGAGGTACAATCAGTTACCTCCTGGATGTAGCAGACCCCACAGAAGATGCCTGTGAGTGTCCACCACACACAACATAGCAATTGCATGTTTGGAAGGAAAAACTCAATACTGTGCTATGCTTTGCTTATCCTGAGACTCATACACAGCCTCCTTAATTAATTCTCTGTGCTCTCAGGGAGTTTGCTTAAAGCATTTAAAAAACTGGGGGGCGGGCCATAAAGGAAGAATAAGCCAATTTCAAAAGTTAAAAATCATATAGAGTATGCTCTCTGACCACAATGAAATTAAGCAACATAAATGCCTCCAAACATTTGGAAATTAAGCAAGACACTAGTAAATATTACATGCGTCAAAACAGAAACCACAACAGACATTAGGAACTGTTTTCAGATGACTGAAAATGCACATTGTGATAATCATGAGATGGGATAAAATCACTACTAGAGAAAAATTTATAGTAGATTAAACACCAAAAAAGATAAGAAATATAAATAGCAGAAAAAACAAAGTAGAATGCAAATGAAAATAGAGAAAACAAAACTCCAAAAACTTTGGTTCCTAAAAAGATTAATAAAAATTACAAATTCAAGTAAGATGAAGAAAAAGAGGAGGAAGAGAGACAGAGATGCATGAATTACCAGTATCAGAACTTGAATGACATTAATGACAAAGCCAAATTTGTGAAATCTGCCAAATGCCCAATGGCAGTGACACGGATCAATAAATGGTGGGATATTTATACAATAGGATGCTATAAAGCAATGGAAATTACTCAACTCCTGCTACATGTGTAAACACAGATGAACATCTGAAACATAGTATTGAACAAAAGCAGCCTGATGCAAAACAGCACTTACTCTAAAGTTAATATGGAATTGAAAAGCAAGCAAAACCAATAGATGGCACCGGGAGTCAGAATAGTAGATACCTTGCAAAGGAAAGAGGGACAAGACCCACTGAAGCAGCCCCCAGGACCTTGGTCATATTCTACTTCTGGATCTGAGTGGTGCTTATATGGAAGTGACAATCTCTGAAATATTATTAAGCTACAAATGTCTTTTTGTATGTTGCTATTTACATTTTCTTTTAGAAATAATGGATGACATGTTAGCAAAAGGATGCAGAGGTTCAATGGAACTTGGTGAAAGACTGTATTTTCCTTACTTGATGCTTCTGCAGTTATAAGAAAGCTTTAGAGATGAAGGAAAAAGAGCAGGTCAATGGGTTCCAGGATTATGGAGCAGCAGTCAGAGACACATATATACATATGAGCTTTTGGATCAAATGGACTCTGGAATACAATCGTGCTTTGGCCTCCTGAGAGCTTTGTAACCTGGGGCAAGTCACTGAGACTTTCTATGTCTCATTTTCCTTACCTATAAAATGTGAATGATGAAATCTACCTGCTAAATTTGCTAGAAGAATTAAGTGTTTATTGTACACAGCAGGTTCTTAAATAAGCACTAGTATATTCTCTACAACAGATTTTCAGAATAATTCAGGGAGCTGTTAATATTTCAGAAAATGCATTCCACCTGTTATTCCCTATTGGTCTTGTATTTATGTAACCATCCAGAGTTCTCAAAGTGCAAACCAAACCAAAAAGGAATAAGGATGAGCAGCATCCTTTTAGGTTCCCCTTGGCATTGGTAAAAACATGTCCCTGGGATGAGACTAAGGGGTAGAGGACAAAACTGATGTCATGTTAAAGCATCTAACTGAATTCAAGGCTGTTCACTGAGGAAATCCACTTTAGGGCAGAAATGACATTTTATTTTGTGTATTTCACAATAGAAAAAGAATTTTTGTTAACTGCTATATCCTACATGTTAGGAAATCATTTCAAGAATAGTTGTGTTCTGTTTGTTACACGTGAAAAACGAAAAGGATAAAAACCCTTGATTTGGGGGCTGGGGTTATGGCGCAGTGGTAGCGTGCTCGCCTAGCACGCATAAAGCACTGGGTTCAATCCTCAGCACCACATAAAAATAAAATAAAGATATTATGTCACCTACAACTAAAAAATAAACATTTAAAAAAAAACCCCTTGATTTGGACAAATTAATATTTCAAGTTGGTATTTGTGTTTGTGCAGGAAAAGTCTTGTAGCAGAAGATAATGAGAATCTATATCTCCCATGGGAAAAAAATTTCCTATGGGAATGTTAAGTGAAAAAAAATGCCAACATTAATTCTCCTTATTATTTAAGGAGAATCTATTGAAGTTGACTCTTGAATTCTTTTTTCTCCAAGGAGCTAAATTTACCTAAACCATGGAAAGGATGCAGTTCACAAAGACCATTGCACATAGATAACTAAACTAGTCACTTGCCAAGTCATGGTTTTATTATCCCTGCCTTCATTTATGAAAAAGGAGAATTAGACTTCACTGGATAATGTCTGAAGACCCAGCTGGGCCTTGATTAACATGTATGATAAACGTTGATTTTCCTGAATTTCACATGTGATCAAGTACACTTAATCATAGAGAAGGAATTTCCTACCTTCTCACTAAGATTTACAGCTAACTTCACATTTTATTTTGACAAATTTTCTTCAACAATTACCACATGTAAAATGTTATAGACACAGACCTTAGCCTTGGGTTGGCTCTCAAGCGGGAAAAAAACAAACAAGTAAACAGATAATTATAACACAATGTTCAAGTGCCAGAATAAATGTGTATGTCAGCAGGAATGGTGGTCTAAAGATCTGCAAAATATCTGCTCTTTAAAATGAATAGAAGTACTATCAATGGCAACATTTTTCTTCACCCAAAACCAACTTTTTTTAAGAACTCTGAAGATTATCCAAAGACTTGCAGCAATTTGGGGAGAATTTTTTTTCTCCATAAAAATGGTTGAATCTCAATAAGAAGAATGTGTTTTGTGGCATTATAACTAATATGATCCCATCCTCAGTACAGCTTTTCAGTAGTCTTGAAACCCAGTTACCTTGAAAATAGATTCTCAGGGAAGGTCAGTTGCCTGACAGTGACTTGAATGCATGCTGTGGGACTCAAGCTCCCCAAGTACCTCATAACTAGACAACTGTTGCTGTTCATTCTATCTGCACTTCCTTGAAAAGATTTGTTTTAGTCAGCTTTTTATCACTAGGACAAAAATACCTGAGAAAAACAACTTATAAGAGAAAAAAAATTTATTTGGGTTCATGGTTTCAGAGGTTTAAGTCAGTAGTCTGCTGACTCCATTGCTTTGGGCCTGAGGTGAGCTACTCACTTCCCGGCAGCTGGAAGGAAAGGAAAGAAAAACAAAAGAGCTGGGGACAAAATATGTTCCCCAAGGGAATACCCCAAAGGGCCCACTCCCTTTAACTAGGTTCCACCTTCTGCAGTGTCCACCATGTCCCAGTAATACCATCAAATTATGAATTCCTAAATGTATTAATCCTTAATGAAGTCAGATTCCTCATGATCAAATGACTTTCTAACAGCCCCATTTCTGAATATTGGAGACCAAGTATTCAACACAGAAGTCTTTGGAGAACATTCCAGATCTAGCTCATAACAAGTTTCATTGTCAGGCGTTGCCTTCATTTGATTGGACTCCAAGTTTCTTATAAGAAAATAAAAGCTTCCCTGGATGTTGGTCAGAAACCATCTATGAGGAGGGTTTAACATCACCGCTGCATGAAAAGGGGGCATTTGCAGAGTTAGTAAGGAATGAACAAGAACAACAAGAATCTTAAGTTGGAAAACTGGAGAATAGATGTCCCTAGAATGCCTTGAAAATGTGTGGCATATTCCTGAGGATCTACAAAGCCACATGCATGCAAATGGCTATCTGTCTGGGAAAGGTCACTGAACGTTTTTATCTTTCAACTGTGGCTAATCTTATGATTCTCTAATGGTTGTATAAGTTACTGGGGAAAAAAGGTGTCTTGTAAACTTCTATGACTGCAATTTCTCCTTAAAGTTCTGTCAAGTATCACTCTGTTTTTGGTTGTTGTTGTTGTTGTTGTTTGTTTTTGTGCCAGGGATTGAACCCAGGGGTGCTTAACCACTGAGCCACATCACTAGCCCTTTCATTTTTTAGTTTGAGTCAGTCTCACTAAGTTGCTTAGGGCCTCACTAAATTACTGAGGCTGGCCTCGAACTTGAAATTCTCCCACCTCAGCCTCCTAAGCACTGGGATTATAGGCATGCACCACCACACCTGGCTAAGCTATGTATTTTGATGATATGTTATTATGTGCACAGGTTTATTACTGTTATGACTTCAAATAGAATTGAAATTATTGCATTACCATCTGTTACTCTCAATGGCTATTAGGCAATAAAGCCAAAGCTTTAAAGTCTGCTTTGTCTGATAGTAAAATAGATTGACTATATTTTGGTTAGCTTTTGTGTGGAGTGTCATTTTTATCCTTTCATTTTCAATGTTTCTAAATATTTTTGCTTTACACATCTCTTTTAAGTCAGTTTTAAGTGATTTTTGTTCTTTTTCATTCAGTTGAAAAGTTTTCATTATTTCAAGATTCAGATTACATATAATACAACTACTGATATATTTGGGTTCAAATTATTTCATCAGAACATAATGAGGCAGCAGAAATATATACAATTATAAAGCTGGACCAAATTTATGTATCAACTACTTCAGGACAATAGGCATAAGCAGACAGTCTGCTCAGGAGCTATCCCATTGTTATGGTTAGGATCTGGAATGTCACCCAAAGGCTTCTGTGTTGAAGGCTTAGTCCCCAGCTGGTGATACTCTTGATAGTGAAGGAAACTTCAGCAGGTAAGGCCTACTTGGAAGAAGTAGGTCATTGGAGCATGCCCTTAGAGGGGAATGGGAACCCCAGCCCCTTCCTCTATCTTTTTGTTTCATGACCCCCTTGAGATGAGCCTCTTTCCTCAGTAGTGTACTTCAGACATGAGGTACTACCTTGCCACAGGCCTAAAGGCAACTGTGCCAATCAACCATGGACTGAAACCTCTGAAACCATGAACCACATCACATCAGTGCCCTTCTTTACGCAATGTTCATGACACAAAGATATAGTAACACCATCCTGTAGGCTAGTTAAGATTTCAGTAGAACAAATTCCAGTCAACTTATTTATTTATGCCTCAAGAGAATACTGGGTCTACCTTGATCCACTCATAAATATGGTTCTGAGCAAGGGTAGAAAAGGGGAAATAGCTCCCTTCTCTATGATTACCAATGCACAAAGATGCTATACCTGGCCAAGAGAAGGGGGGACCATATACATGCTTTTGATATTTGCTTTTATTTTCATAAAATAAATATCTGGGAGTGTATACAAAATTAATAAAAGTTATTATTGAAAACGTTAAAGACACAGGGCAGATGAAGATTGGGAGGAGAGTATGATTTTCATAATTTTGCTTTCTCAATCATGTAAATGAACTTAAAAGTTGTAGGTATAGAATTCTAGTCTGGTTTTGTACCCCAAATTTGAAGATATGACCACATTATCATCCTGTTTTTATCATTTCTGTTAAGAAGTCACATGCCAGTCTTTTTTTTTAATTTTTAAATTTTTAAAAATTTTTTTTGATACAAATTTTTTATTTCAAAGATTTCATGTATATGATGATCTTTTTGGTATTCTGTCAATATTATATCTTTTTTTTTACCATCATATTCCACCCCCTTTACTGTCCCCATGCCCCCTCCCCACTTACAACCTTGTGAACAGAGTTCCTCCATTGTACCTGTGTCCTTCCCCCCATTATGGATCAGCATCTACTTATCAACGAGTACATTCGACATTTGGTTCTCTGAGATAGGCTTACTTCACTTAGCATGATATTCTCCAACTCCATCCATTTACTTGCAAATGCCATAATTTTATTCCCTTTTATTGCTGAGTAATATTCCATTATGTATATATACCACAGTTTCTTTATCCATTCATCTGTCAAAGGGCATCTATGTTGATTCCACAGTTTGGCTATTGTGAAGAGCCAAACATGCTATAAACATGGAAGTGGCTGCGTCACTGTAGTATGCTGTTTCTAAGTCTTCTGTGTATAAACCCAGGAGTGGGATAGCTGGGTTAAATGGTGGTTCCATTCCACATTTTCTAAGGAATCTCTGTATTGCTTTCCAAATTGGTTGTACAATTTGCAGTTCCACCAGCAATGTATGTGTGCGCCTTTTTCCCCACAACCTCGCCAACACTTATTGTTGTTTGTATTCTTGATAATTGCCAATCTGACTGGCGTGAGATGAAATCTTCAGGTAGTTTTGATTTGCATTTCTCTAATTGCTAGAGATGTTGAACATTTTTTCATATGTCTGTTGATCAATTGTATACCTTTTTCTGTGAAGTTTCTGTTCAACATCTTGGCAATAAATGTTCAAACCATTTATTGATTGGGTTGTTTGTTTTTTTGGTGTTGAGTTTTTTGAGTTCTTTACATATCCTGGAGATTAGTGCTCTTTTGGATGTGTGTGTGGCAAAGATTTGTTCCCAGAATGTCGGCTCTCTGTTCACTTCATTGATTATTTCTTTTGCTGAGAGGAAGCTTTTTAGTTTGAATCCATCCCATTTGTTGATTCTTGATTTTACTTCTTGTGCTATAGGAGTCTTGTTATGGAAGTATGCTCCTAATCCAACCTCATGAAGATTTGGGCCTATTTTTTCTTCTATTAGGCATCTGGTCTGATTCCCAGGTCCTTGATCCACTTTGAGTTGAATTTTGTGCATGGTGAGAGATAAGGGTTTAGTTTCATTTTGATGCATATGGATATCCAGTTTTCTAGCACCATTTGTTGAAGAAGCTATCTTTTCTCCAGTGTACGTGTTTGGCTCCTTTGTCTAGTATAAGGTAACTGTATGTAAGTGGGTTCGTCTCTGTGTCTTCTACTCTATACCATTGGTCTAAATGTCTATTTTGGTGCCAGTACCATGCCATTTTTGTTACTATAGCTTTGTAGTATATTTTAAGGTCTGGTATTGTGATGCCTCCTGCCTCACTCTTCTTGCTAAGGATTGCTTTGCCTATTCTGGGTCTCTTATTCTTCCAAATGAATTTCACGATTGCCTTTTCTATTTCTATAAGGGATGACATTGGGATTTTAATTGGCATTGCATTAAATCTATATAGTGCTTTGGGTAGTGTGGCCATTTTGACAATATTGATTGTCTATCTAGGAGCATGGGAGATTTTTCCATCTTCTAAGTTCTTCTTCAATTTCTTTCTTCACTGTCTTGTAGTTTGCATTGTAGAGGTCTTTCACATCTTTTGTTAAATGGATTCCCAAGTATTTTATTTCTTTTGAGGCTATTATGAATGGGATAGTTTTCCTAATTTCTCTTTCAGAGGGTTTATCACTGATGTATAGAAATGCAATTGATTTATGGGTGTTGATTTTATATCCCGGTACTTTGCTGAATTCATTTATTAATTCTAGAAATTTTCTGGTAGAATTTTTTTGATCCTCTAAGTATAGAATCATGTCATCTGCAAATAATGATAGTTTGAGTTCTTCTTTTCCTATTTGTATCCCTTTAATTTCTTTCATCTGTCTAATTGATCTGGCTTGAGTTTCAAGGACTATGTTGAATAGAAATGGTGAAAGAGAGCATTCTTGTCTTATTCCAGTTTTTAGAGGGAATGCTTCCAAGTTTTCTCCATTTAGGATTATGTTGGCCTTGGGTTTAGCATAAATAGCTTTTACAAAGTTGAGGTATATTCTTACTATCCCAAGTTTTTCTAGTGTTTTGAACATAAAAGAGTGCTGTATTTTGTCAAATGCTTTCTCTGCATCAATTGATAAAATCATATGACTTTTCTCTTTAAGTCTATTGATGTTATGGATTACGTTTATTGATTTCCGTATGTTGAACCAACCTTGCATCCCTGGAATGAACCTCACTTGATCATGGTGCACTATTTTTTTGATATGTTTTTTTATGCGATTTGCCAGAATTTTACTGAAAATTTTTGCATCTATGTTCATCAGGGATATTGGTCTGAAGTTTTCTTTCTTTGATGTGTCTCTGTCTGGTTTTAGAATCAGGGTGATACTTGCCTCATAGAATGAGTTTGGAAGGGTTCCCTCCTTTTCTATTTCATGAAATAGCTTGAGGAGAATTGGTATTAATTCTTCTTGGAAGGTCTTGTAGAACTCAGCTGAGAATCCATCTGGATCTGGGCTTTTCTTGGTTGGAAGGCTCTTGAGGGCATCTTCTATTTCTTTGCTTGAAATTGATCTGTTTAAGTTGTATATGTCCCCTTAGTTCAGTTTGGGTAGGTCATATGCCTCTAGAAATTTGTCAGTGTCTTCAGGGTTTTCTATTTTACTGGAGTATAAATTTTCAAAATAGTTTCTAATTATCCTCTGTATTTCAGTAGTGTCTGTCATGATATTTCCTTTTTCATCATGAATTTTAGTAATTTGGGTTTTCTCCCTCCTTCTTTTCAATAGGGTGGCTAAGGGTTTGTCAATTTTGTTTATGTTTTCAAAGAACCAGCTTTTTGTTTTGTCAATTTTTTGAATTGTTTCTTTTGTTTCAATTTCAGCCCTGATTTTGATTATTTCCTGTCTTCTTCTTCTTTTGGTGTTGATTTGTTCTTCCTTTTTTAAGGCTTTGAGACAAAGAGTCAATTCATTTATTTGTTGACTTTTACTTCTTCTGATAAATAAGCTTAGTGCTATGAACTTACCTCTTAGCACTGCCTTCATGGCATCACAGAGATTTTGATATGTTGTATCAGAGTTTTCATTTGCCTCTAAGAATTTTTTTTATCTCTTCCCTGATGTTTTCTGTTATCCATGCATCATTCAATAGCATATTATTTAATTTCCAGGTGATGGAGTGGTTTCTATTTTTTAATCTGTCATTGATTTGTAATTTTATTCCATTGTGGTCATATAGATGCAGGGTAGTATCTCTATTTTTTTGTATTTGCTAAGACTGGCTTTGTGACATCACATATGATCTATTTTGGAAAAGGATCCATGTGCTGCTGAGAAAAAAAGTGCATTTGCTTGTTGATGGATGGAACACTCTATATATGTCTGTTAAGTCTAGATTATTGATAGTTTCATTGAGATCTCTGGTTTCTTTATTAAGTTTTTTTTTTTTTCTGGAAGATCTATCCAATGGTGAGAGAGCTGTGTTAAAGTCTCCAAGTATTATTATGTTGTGGTCTATTTGATTCTTGTATTTGAGGAGGATTTGTTTGATATACATAGAAGACCCATTATTTGGGGCATAGATATTTATGATTGTTATGTCTAGTTCATGTATGATTCCTTTAAGAAGTATAAAATGACCTTCTTTATCTCCTTTCACCATCTTTGGTTTGAAGTCCACTTTATTTGGTATAAGGATGAAAACTCCTGCTTGTTTGCAGTGTCCATGTGAGTGATATGTTTTTTCCCACCCTTTTACTTTCAGTCTGTGGATGTATTTTCCTGTGAAATGAGTCTCTTGAAGACAGCATATTGTTGGGTCTTTTTTTAAAATCCAGTCTGTCAGTCTTTTAATTTGTGCATTTAGGCCATTTACATTCAGGGTTATTATTGAAATATGATTTGTAATCCTGGTCATTTTGGTTTATTTTTGGTTTTTACCTTGACTTGTTTTCTCTTTTGAATTTTGAATTCTCTTTTGGAACTATTAGTGTAGTTCCTCTCTTTGTATATTTTCATTGTTGGTTATCATTTCCTCCTCATGGAATATTTTGCCAAGACTGCTGTGTAGTGCAGGCTTTCTTGCTGTAAATTCTTTTAACTTTTGTTTATCATGGAAGGTTTTATTTCATCATCAAATCTGAAGCTCAATTTTGCTGGATATAGGATTCTTGGTTGGCATCCATTTTCTTTCAGAGCTTGGAATATGTTGTTCCATGATCTCCTAGCTTTTAGGGTCTGGGTTGAAAAATCTGCTGAGATCCAAATTGGTCTCCTCTTATATGTAATCCGGCTCCTCTCTCTTGCAGCCTTTAAAATTCTATCCTTATTCTATATGCTGGGCATTTTCATTATAATATGCCTTGGTGTAGATCTGTTGAAATTTTGTTCATTTGGCGTCCTGTAAGCCTCTTGTATTTGATTTTCCAATTCTTTTTTCATATTTGGGAAATTTTCTGATATTATTTCATTGAAGAGATTGTGCATTCCTTTGGTTTGAAATTCTGCACCTTCTTCTATCCCAATAAATCTTAGATTTGGGCTTTTGATGCTGTCCCATATTTGTATGTTCTGTTCATGGTTTTTTACCATCTTCACTGTATAGTCAAGTTTATTTTCAAGATTGTATATCTTGTCTTCATTATCCAAGGTTCTGTCTTCCAGATGATCTAGTCTGCTGGTGATGCTTTCTATTGAGTGGTTTTATTTGGATTATTGTCTCCTTAATTTCAAGAATTTCTTTTCACAATCTCTAGTTCTTTCTTAAAGTAATCTTTTGCTACTTGTAATTGCTCTCTTATCTCTTTGTTAGAATGATCAGTTTTTGCCTGTAATTGCTCACTTATGTCATTCTTTAATTCACAGACCATTTTAATTATGTACATTCTGAATTCTTCCTCTGACATTTCATCAACTGTGTTATCAATGGATTCTGTTACAGTGGTATCAAGGTTTATTTGGGGCAATTTCTTCCGTTGTTTTTCCATGTTGATTGTGTATCTTCCTTTCTTTCAATACCAATCTGAGGTATTGCAGCTTCTATCCTATAATCTTGTATTGACACTCTAGATTACCTGCGTCTCACCTTGGAGCTACTTCTGTTCCCTCAGTGTCCCCAGATGGACACTACTGCCACTAAAGTTGGTGGCAGTGGTAGTGGACATACCTCTAGAGGGCAGTGGGAGTGGTCTTGGCTGGGCTTGTGTGATGGTCCCTGAGGGCTGTTTTGCACCTCTCTTGCACTCTTGCTGGTGAGCAGGATCTCTGGAGCAGAACTGGGGGCAGGCTCAAGTCTCACTTAGGCAGGGTCATAAGCAGGAGAGTCTGTGTGTGACCCTTACTGTGGGTGTGAGCTCCCCTGGGGCTGGAAGCTAGCAGGCGCTGGTCTGCCTTCAGCTGGGCACCCCGGCATTCTCTGAGGGTGGTTTTGGGCCTTCTGTCTCGCCTGTCTGCAGGAACTCAGGAGCAGAACTGGGGTGGGCCCAGGCCTCATTTGGGTGGGGCCACCTGGCACTGGGGTCTCTGTGGCGACTCTTACCCTGGGTGTGCGCTCCCCTGTGGCTGGCAGCTAGCAGTCTCTGGTCTCCCTTTGGCTGGACACCCATGGAGTTTCCTGAGGGTGGTTTTTGGCCCTCTGCGTCTCCTGTTAGTCCACAGGAACTCTGACATACCAGTCTTATTGGTGTTACTTGGAGAATATTTTTTTCCTGCATTTGATATGTTCTCTTTAAATTTGTTTTTAATAGTTGGCTATGGGAAAATTATTATTTCTGACTTGTAGCTTGATGTTTTCTTAAATTTTGAAAAATATTTGTATTTACTTTTAAATATTGCTTCTGAACTCTTTCTCACTCCTAATCACACTCGATGTCTAAGTGTGCTAAATTTCACTATTCCCTCCTCATCTTGGCCTTTCTCTTATGTTTTCCATTCTTTTGTCTCCCAGTGTTTCATTCTAAATACTTTCTCTTGTCCTGTCCTTGAGATCACCAATTCTCTCTTCAATTTCTTCTGATATGCCGCTAAAAGCATTATGTTTTTAATATCATGCATTATATTTTCCAGTTCTAAATTTCTTAATTGATTCTTTTTCATATTCCTATTTTTCTGCTGCATTTTTTACTTTACCCTTTACTTTATCTCTTTATAGATGCTAAATATTGTTATTTCAAAAACCCACATCTTAGGACTTAATTTTCTGGATTCTTATTTCTATTGTACATTATATATTCATATTGTAATTTTCTTCCTTTGTTATTGGTTATTGAACACCAAACACTGTACAGTCATCACTATCTGTGGGAAATTGGTTTCAGGATCCCCTCAAATACCAAAATTCATAGCTGCTCAACTCCCTTATAAAAAACAATGTATTGTTTACATATAGCCTATGCACATATTCCTGTATACTTTAATCATCTCTAGTTGACTTATAACACCTAATATAAAACAAAGTCTATGTAAATAGTTGTTTGCCATATTATTTAGGAAATCATGACAAGAAAAATGTCTGTACATGTTTGGTACAGACACAACATTTTTTTTAAGGTTTTGATCCAAAGTCAATTGAATGTCTAGATGTGGAACCTGTGCTACAGATCAACAACTGAACATAGAAGTTTACAGAAATTATTCTAGCTCAAGGTAACATTTGCTTTCTCCAGGGAATAGGCAAGATCTGGAAACAAGTATTAATTCAGACCATCTGTTATGGAATGACCTGTGTCCCCTACCCTTTAAATTTATATAACAAAGCCCTAAATTAGTACTTCATCATGTGTTGGTATTGGGAGATAGGATCTTTAAAGAATAATCAAGGCAAAATGATGTCATTTGGGTGGATCCTAGTACAACACAATTGGTGTCTTCCTAAGAAGAGGATATTAGCACAAAAACACATAGATGGAAGACCAGGTGAGCTCACAAGAAGACATCCATCCGTGAATCAGTAAGAGAGGCCTCAGAGGAAATCAACCATGCAACACCTTGATCTCAAGCTCCTATTCTATAGAAGTGTGATCATACAAGTTCTGTTATTTACGCCATCCAACCTCTGGTACTTTGTCATACAATACATATTGTCATACAATACATCACCTTTATCAAGAATTGGGATTATTTAAAACCAAATTTCAATTGCTGTGAGATTCTGGGTATAGTTCCCCCTTCTGTCTACAGTAGTGTTTCACTGGTGATACAGATCAAATTTGGGAACTCCTTGGGTTCCCTCTACTTGGTAGTGGATATAGTTAATATGTTACAGATGAAAAAGCCATATCTCAGAAATGACAAGTAATTTGCTCAAGGTCACAGAAGTATCAATTAGGGAAATAGGAAAGAGAGGGGATAAAGGAAAATTCATGATGAATAGACTATCTCTTGAACTTGTAGTTTATGATTTAGTTCAAGTTCCTGAAGTTTCAACCTGAGGAACTCAGCTCCCTGTTGGAATTTTGCACAGGCCCTATCTCTAGATGCCATAGTTCCCCTTACAGGGATGACA
>PVHX01026181.1:0-21188 GCA_004024805.1 Geosciurus inauris
TTTTGTGATTACATCGGAATCGGACTCCTGGTGGTCTCTGGTGGTCTCTAGTCTGGGCATTACAGAATCAATTTAACAAAATAGTTTCACCCTGTGAAATTGCAGAGTTTTCATCTCTACAATGAAAACTATGGGACACTAAATAAAGAATTTGAAGAAAACCTTGGAAGATGGAAAAATCTCCCGTGCTCTTGGATAGCAGAATCAATATTGTGAAAATGGCCATACTACCCAAAGTGCTATACAGATTCAATGCAATTCCAATTAAAATCCCAACATCATTCCTTATAGAAATAGAAAAAGCAATTATGAAATTCATTTGGAAGAATAAGAGACCCAGAATAGCCAACACAATCCTCAGCAAGAAAAGCAAAGCAGGAAGCATCACAATACCAGACCTTAAACTATATTACAAAGCTATAATAACAAAAACAGCATGGTATTGGCACCAAAATAGACATGTAGACTGATGGGGTAGAATAGAAGAAACAGACAAAAACCCACATAAATAGTTGTATCTCATACTAGACAAAGGCACCAAAAATATACACTAAAGAAAAGATAGCCTCTTCAACAAATGGTGCTGGGAAAACTGGAAATCCATATGCTACAAAATGAAACTAAACCCCTATCTCTCACCATGCCCAAAACTCAACTCAAAGTGGATCAAAGACCTAGGAATTAGAGACCTTGCACCTAGGCCCAAATCCTCATCACATCAGATTAGGCCCCAGCTTCCTTAACAAGACTCCTAAAGCACAAGAAATAAAAGTAAGAATCAATGAATGGGAAAGAGTCAAAATAAAAAGCTTCTTCTCAGCAAAAGAAACAATGAGGTGAGCTGCGAGCCTACAGTCTGGGAACAAATTCTTGCCACACACACATCAGATAGAGTACTGATCTCCAGGATTTATAAAGAACTCAAAAAACTTAACACCAAAAAAACCAACAACCCAATCAATAAATGGGACAAGGAGCTGAACAGACACTTCTCAGAAGAAGATATACAATCAATCAATAAACATATGAAAAAATGTTCAACATCTCTAGCACTTAGAGAAATGCAAATCAAAACTACTCTAAGATTTCATCTCACGCCAGTCAGAATGGTAGTTATCAAGAATACAAACAACAAGTGTTGGCCAGTATGTGGAGGAAAAGGCATACTCATACATTGCTGGTGGGACTGCTAACGGGTGCAACCAATCTGGAAAGCAGTATGGAGATTCCTTAGAAAACTTGGAATGGAACCACCAGTTGACCCAGCTATCCCACTCCTCGGTCTATACCCAAATGACTTAAAAACAGTGACGCGGGCTGGGATTGTGGCTCAGTGGTAGAGCGCTTGCCCCGCATGCGTGAGGCATTGGGTTCGATCCTCAGCACCACATAAAAATAAAAAATAAAATAAACATTTAAAAAAAAAATTCTTCATAAAAAAAAAATGTGACACAGCCACTTCAATGTTTATAGCAGCTCAATTCACAATAGCTAAACTACATGAAACCAACCTAGATGCCCTTTAATAGATGAATGGATAAAGAAACTGTGGTATAAAAACACAATGGAATATTACTCAGCATTAAAAAAGAATAAAATTATGGCATTTGCAGGTAAATGGATGGAGCTGGAGAACTTCATGCTAAACAAAGTAAGCCAATCCCAAAAACCAAAGACCAAATGTTCTCTCTGATAAGTGGATGCTGATCCATAATGGGGGAGGGGGCATGGGAAGAATGGAAAAACTTTGGTCAAAGGGGAGGAGAGGAGGGGATGGGACATGGTGGCAGGAAAGACGGTGGCATGAGATGGACAACAATGCCCTAGGTTCATGTATGACTGCACATTTGGTGTAACTCTATTATGTACAACCAGAGAAATGAAAAGTTGTGCTCCATTCGTGTACAATGAATCAAAATGCATTCTGCTATCATGAATACCCAATTAGAATAAATAAATTTTAGAAAAAAAAAGAAACACCACCTTATACTAGACATACCTTTATCAAAGCTTTTATAAATATATTGAGCAATGTTTATAGACTGCAGAAAAATGTTTTAAATAACAGTAACAGTTATATGGTCTAAGTAAAAATACATTTTCTTTATTCAAAGCAAAAAAAATCCAATAAACACAGACCAAAAGAAGAAAAAAAACACTAATTTTGTTACCGCATGTATACAACCAAGTGATCCTTTAAAGGCAAATACAGGTTGTAAATTGAAAGTTGAAGATACTACCATATTGCATTACTCGTGAATTGCTTGTCATTCAATCAGATTGCTTTATGCTTTTACTTTTCTTAAATTATAAGGTCTAACACAGAAGCTTGCATTTAATAGCTTTTAGGAAAGATTATTCAGAGATACTACATGCACACAATGTCCCTGCAAATATCATTACTTTGTTCAACAGACTGCTTGTAGTATTTGCCATTTCAATTACTTGCCAAAATATTTTACTTTGTGCTTTTTCTGTCATATATCATACTAGAATCAGGAATAAGAACCTGAAAGGGCATTACAATGCTTAAAATATGAAACAAATTACTCTGGTATCTAAAATAATCTAACTGTGAAAGCAACTCCTACACACATGTGGCAATAATTTGCAAAAGTTATCTTTTATTGGATTCTAGGTAATAACAATGGCATATGCTTTTTGTATGTCTACTCTTACAAATTTTTCACAACATAACCTTTTAAGAAATCAAAATGCTTCGGATACTTTCCATCTTGCAATATCAAACTAATAATTCAAATATCTGGCTTACAGGATTTAGTACACAGACTTTTTCAGATTACTATCAAAAGAAAAGCAGCTCATCATTTATATTCCAATATAGTTTAGTGGCTGTAAAAAGACTCATATTTTAAATAACAAAATTTTTCCTTTTTCTTCATACTTGTCCTGACTTGTCTATGTGAGATGACTTCAAGGATGGTGGTACAAAATTAATTTGGTGTATGGAAGGAAAAATTCTTCAGTAGTATAATGGTCTTCACTACATACTGACATAATGTGTCCTTTACAATAAAAATCTACCATTTTCAAAATCCTTAGCTTTGTATAATGCTTCAGAATTGACATAATGCCTTTCTTATTAAAAAGTATTTGTCCCTTCAAGTACATTATTTCATAATAAAATAACAAAGAGAGAATGCTAACAAGTCTTTTATTATGCCATAGTAAGCAATAGCTCCCTGACATTCACCTTCTTTCATGGTGTTTATATAAAACGGGGGGAAATCTACCTTTTCCTTCTCTTCTGCTACTTTCCTGGCTAAGTCAGATAAGAGAAAGAGGGCACCTTGTTAAGTCTCCTTCACCTTTCCCTAGTGACTTCTTGCATTATTATCATTTTTCTATTAAGAAGCAATGTTGCGGGGCTGGAGCTGTGACTCAGTGGTGGAGTGCCTGCCTCACATGCATGAGTCACTGGGTTTGATCCTCAGCACCACAAAAAAATAAATAAATAAAATAAAATATTTTTTAAAAAAAGAAGCAATGTTGCCAAGAGCAGTGGCAAAAGTCTGTAATCCTAGCGGCTTGGGAGGCTGAGGCAGGAGGATTGTGAGTTCAAAGCCAGCCTCAGCAACTTAGTGAGGCTCTCAGCAACTCGGCAAGACCCTGTCTCTAAATGAAATGCAAGAAAGGGCTGGAGATATTGCTCAGTGGTTAAGTGCCCCTGGGTTCAATGCCAAATGCCAAAAAAAAAAAAAAAGCGGCAGCAATGTCAAGAATATGAAGAAGAAGCTATTACCTTACATTAACTACCCCTCATTACCTACTGCTTTCTTTTATCTCTTTTTTAAATTTAACACCTCACCCATTTGGTCCTGTGCTTTAGAAAGAAGCAAGATGTGATTAGTTCATAACCTTATCATATCATAGTCAAAACGCTAAAAATAAAAGCTAGAAAAATCTTAAAAGCAACCACAAAAAGCAGAGACTATATTCAAAGAAGTAATTCAATAAAATAGTTAATTTCTCAATAGTTTCTATACAAGCCAGATAACCAATGGATTGATATTTTTAAAGTGTTGTAAGAAAATGACTAATTTAGAATTCTAAATCTAGCAAAAAATGCCCTCCAAAAATGAACAGAGGATTTAAAAAAAAATTTTTCAGACAAAGGAAAACTATTTATTTACCAATAGATCTACACTAAAAGAAATATTAAAAGAATAATTTTTTAGGCAGAGGGAAAATGATCTCAGAAGCTTAAAGATTTAGGAAGAAGACTAGTAAGAAAGGTAAAAATGTAGATACATCCAAATGTTATTCAATGTACAAAGTTCAGAGCCGGGCATGGTGGTGCACACCAGTAATCCCAGCCCTTTGGGAGGCTGAGACAGGAGAATCCTAGTTCAAAGCCAGCCTCAGCAACGGCGAGGCACTAAGCAACTCGGTGAGACTTTGTCTCTACATAAAACAGAAAATAGGGCTGAGGATGTGGCTCAGTGGTCACATACCCCTGAGTTCAATCCCCAGTCCCCAAAAAAAGAAAGAAATGTACAAAGTTCAGTATTATTTCAGGGACCCACATTAAATATACCAAGAACAGGAATAGTACCAAAATTGTCAGTCATATTTAAAGAATAAAAAAGAAGAGACATATCCAAAGTTCATTTGTACAAAATTCTCAAGGTAACCCTGGTAACTATATGAGAAGATTCTTAGCCTACATTCTCCCTAATATAATTAAGAAGACAATATTAAAATTAAGATGAAAGAGAAGCAAGTCAAATGATTTAACAACAGACGTAGAAAATCCGTAAGTTAATCCTTAACTTATGCTTTGACATTGAGAAACTTTTTTTTTCAGTAATGCATCTGTAAACTAGATATTTTCTGTTCTCCCTGCAAACTTTCCATCTGTTTCCAATCAGCTCTGGGTCAGAAGAAGCTGACCATTGTATCCATGGATCCCTTTTCCTCCAGCTTCCTGTTGAGTTTGCCCAATGAGGATCACTGGCAAGAGACTGGAGAGAGGGAGGAAGGCGGGGTCCAGGTATCCATTTTCTCAGCTCCCTCCCTGCTGTCATCAAGGGATGTTGTATCCCTCAACTTAAGGCAACAGCTCCCCTCAAACAGCCCTCTCCTGTAGCTATAGCTACAGATTCTCTCTGAGAATCCAATAAAGAATCCCTTTTTCTGCCTCCTCAGATATGAATATGGTAATAATTACCATTGTTGATAGTGTCTCTCACCCTGTTCACACCTAGTATACCAATTACCCCAGTTGAGTGTACATCATGCTGCCAAGACTTTGTGTGCCAACTCACAACATTGAGGGTAGTAAAAATAGAATAGGGACACCGGCCTGGTGGCACATGCCTTTAATCCCAGCAACTCAGGAGGCTAAGAGAGAAGGGTTTCAAGTTCCTGGCCAGCCTCAGCATCTTAGCATTGCCCTAAGCAACTTAGCAAGATTCTGTCTCAAAATAAAAAAAAATAAAAGTAAAGGGCCTCTGGGTTCAATCCCCAGTACCATAAAAATAAAAAAAAAATAAAAACACAACATAGGGACAAATGTTTCTGATACCAAAGTTATAAATAACAAAACTATGACCTTGCAAGAGTCTGCTAACATCTCTAAGCCTCTCCTTTTTATAAAATTAAAAAATAATAGTAGTTTCTGTTTCAAAAACTATTTTGATGTGAGTTATTTTTAATATATGCATTTTTTAATTAACTGATACATGATAATTATCATATTTATGGGCCACAATATGATATTTCAATATATGTATACAGTGTGTAATGATAAGATGAAGGTAATTGGTATATACATCACCTCAAATATTTATTATTTCTTTGTGATAAAAATACTCAAATTTTTCCTTAATTGAAATATACAATTAATTGTTGAAAACCATAGTTACTCTACTGTGCTATACATAACTTTCGAAGTTATTCCTCTTACACGTGGTGTGAATTATTTAACACACAGCCTGGTCCAGTGGAAAGTAAAGGCTTAATAAATATTAAACTATTTGTGTTATTATTATTATTATTATTGATTACTAATATTCACTTCACAGTTATAGTATAAAAATGACCACATGACTATACTCAATATATTTACAGGTAGCAAATATATCCCTCCCACTCAGCTTTTTCTCTTAATTGCTATTTAACACATCAAGTTTCATACCTGAAAATCATTTCAAAAGCCAAACTATACCTTTTACAATACTTTGCTTACACAGACTAAAATTCAACTAGTGTGCATAATTTTTTGTCTGTGAAAATAAGCAATGTATGTTTGCTGTATGTTTCATAAGACAGCATTAGCACAATAAGTGGTTCTGCTCCAGTTCAGCATTACTGGAAAAAATAGTGGCATAAATTAGCTCAATCTTATTTCATCTGGCTCAGAGCTAAAGTAAATTCTAACTGGGTCAAGTCAAAGCAAATCATTTCAGTACATGATATACTTATATAACTGCCCTGAACCCCCACCCTCCAAAAAAGGATATATTAGATAGATATCAACCATACACTTGTGGTTAGAAGTACTCAAAATTAAGAACAATAACTTGAAAACTAAAACAAAGAACAGACAAAAGGCAAGACAGACCATCAAAATTCAGTACTCATCCTTCAAGTTTAATATTGTGACTGAAAGTCTTAGTATGCATGCAACTGTGAGTTTAAAGACCAAATATAGCCAGCAATACTAAAGCTGGGGCTACAGCAGCTAGATGGGTTGCAGATCCTTTAGAAAACAACTGCAGCTGCTGCCTGCAGGGTCTGCATAACAATAACAATATATTTGGCAACACTAAACAGATAACCATCTTCCAAATTTTCTCTAAGTGAAAAACAGTATCAACAACAATAAAAAGACTGCTGACTGCTATTTAAACCATCAACCAAAATATTTTTCCTAGGTTGGCTGTGGTGTTGATTAAATGGATACAAAGAGAATAGCACAACTTGTTCCTTTGTACCACATCAAGGTACCATTTCAACCTGGTGTCCAGGTGAACTGCAGTTTCAGTACTTGATCATAAAGACCATAACTAGCTGCCATTCTGAATTAAATCTCTGTAAGAAACAATTTCCAACTCTCTCCAATTTGAATTGTTTGAACTTGATGCAATCCAGGAAACAAAGGAAGTAAAACACAACTCTGAATATGTGGGACTAAATGATGTTACTAAGTGATTCATTACCTAATTTTCACCAGGAAATAACTAATTCTTTGTCTAACTTTCCTGTCTTCAGTCCAATCTTCTAGGAAGATACCATTCAGAGACAACTAAATTTCTGTCAGGGACTTAATAACTATAGCTATAGGATTTCAAAAGAAAACAATTATCAAAAATAAGCACACTGGCAAATGTACCAAAACTAATAGTAATGATAGAATATATAGTACCAGGCACCCGGTATTCTTCTGTTTATCTTAACTCATCCAATCCCCACAACCATCGCATGAAACAGATACTGTTATTAGACACATTTTACAGAACTCTAGGGCTGAGGCACAGAAAATTTAAATATCCTGCCCAGGCCTCAGAGCTAATGAACAGCGCAAAGCCCGATAGGCCATAATCCTCTGTTTTAATCATTATTATATTCTCATGCTAAAACATGGCTTTTAAAATTACTCCTGAGCCATGATATCACTGAACTGACTAAAGTACTTCTATAGCTCTAAATTCCTCTGTCTGTGAATTAATAAGTCTAGATGTACAAATAAGAGAACAGAGCAGCATATAATTCCCTTAAAAAAATAAGGTTTGAACTGGGAATATAGCTCAGTTGGTAGAGTGCTTGCCTTGCATGCACAAGGCCCTGGGTTCAATCCCCAGCACCACACACACACACAAAAAAAGATAAGGCTATAATAAAATTTCTACCCAATCAAAGGTTCACTATGGCAAATCTATAAAGAATTGAGAAAATGTCTTTGGTAGGTATTTAAAAGGCACATAACCATTCAAGAAGTATTCATTAAGATGATGGTATTTGTGTCTAACAAGGTTAATTCTATCCTGTGTTCATTTTAAAGAGCAGCATACTTTCATGATTCTAATAAACTATTTTATCAGCCCAATTCAAAATTACTATCAAATGCCTTCTTTGCATTTCTTCTACTCCTAAACAGAACATAACCAACTAATGTCCAAGAGTTGGATACACTGGTAACATGTATTATGAAATAAATCTTCTATTGCCCATTCACTAAAAGGTAAGAAATATGTTCCCAAAAAAGGATCTATTTCTTCTTGCTTCTCTTCTTCTTGATTCTTCTGATGCTTCCAAATTACCAAATCTGATTCCAGAATCACCTAACTACAATTGACAAAATTCATCTACCAATTGTAAATTCTATAATTTATAAACGAAAAAAATCTATAAATCAAATCTATAAATCAAATCATCACTACTAAATCCTGATCAGTCATTACAATTTCTTAGAGAAATGCTTCCTTATATTCTTCAGTTATACAGAAACTTATTTTATTCTTTACAGAATATACCCTACATACAATGTTCTATAGCACTATTTAATGTCTTCAGAACAGTGGTGTTCATTATATAGACTTTTACTCTAAAAACTCAGTATAGCAAGTATGTTCATGGGAGCAAACCTCGAGAGAAAAATCAACCACCTTCGATACCCACTGAATTTTGAAATAATTCACAACAGGTTGTCTCTTAGAATCATAAGTTTTTCATTTCTACATGTTCTTTTACTTTGGCTTGTTTTCTAAGGCTTATATCCCAGAAAACCAGAATGTTTTCCCTTTCATGTCAACAATGACTCTTTTAAAGGTCTTTTCTATATCAGAGACAGAAATATATTTCCACTGAAATTTTCTTTTATACTTTGCAATTCTTGAAGACAACCAGGCACAGAAAGACCAAAATTTTCCTTTGAAAAGTAAATATAACTGGCACTTGGTCATTTTTTTTATTTCTGTTGTCTGTAACAAAAATACTAAGCCCAAGATACACTACTGAATTCTATTTGGTTTCCTGTCTTAAACCACAACTGGAGGTGTCAAATTAATTCCGAACAAATTTGCTTCAGGGAACCTGCAGGGGCCACAAGCCTTTAATCTTCACATACCACAAGTGTTTATTCACCTCTGTTGGAAAGAGATGCAGATCTAGGAAGTCAAAGGTTAGTCAATGGAGGAGAAAAAAATGGAGCAGAATCTCTCAAGATGATGGAACAAAGTAATGAACCCCACAAGTGTTTTCACTGGCAAACCGAGAGAACTGCCAAATTTGGATCAGAGGTCCAATTTAAGTTGGAGTCTGGTTTGCCTCTTTAGGTTACCACAATATCAGTGAAGCAGGTAGTCATTCCCTAACTAAAAAGAATTTTCAAATTACAAACTCAAAATGAAAGCATGATAAATAATGCAATTTGTAAATATAAAATAATTGCTTTAACTTAATGGATATCAAAACATTATAACTGTAATCTATTCACAAATTAAATTCTAATGATAAATAATATTAAGATCTACAACTTAGCAGTACTAACCAATTCCAAGATACATTCAATACATTCAGATACTATTATCACAAGTCACTAATGAACAAAAAATCCAATTGTAATATTTTCTGAACTATTTTTTTAACAGTTTGGAAAAAATAGTTGCCAGTGTAGCAATCATATCACGATGCAGTGTATTTCTAGATCAACCCATCTCGATTTATTTGCCTACCATAGCTGTTTTGAATTCTCACAGCTTTTCTTCATTGTCAGTTTATCTAAAATAGAAGGTCACCCCATTCCAGTACAATCTGGAACAATTTTTTTATTCCACAAACTAAAATAAAAATAGACTGCTTTTTTTTTAACTTACATGCAAGATAGGAAAAAAAAACTAAAAATTTTAAAATATGGAGGAAAATTGGAAATGTCATTATGGAGTGAAAGCAGAACTGAAGTGTAAAAATTAGGTATCACATAAAATTCTGGGTTTTTTAAAATTATTTCTTACCCTTGCCCATTTTATTATTTAACAAATAATTCAAAAGACTACCTACTCTGTAGTACTTTAGTGTTGATTTAAAAATGCTCTTCAGCATTTTCCCATTTCAAATTTAAAGTTAAATACCAAACGTTGTGTATGAGCAATAGAATCACACAAGGTGAAAAATATAAGGAATTTCTCTATTATGGTTAGAAATTTTAATCTTAAACATCAATGGCAATTAACAACTCTCCCGTTCTGTAACACTGTGAATAAGTACAACCAAATTCCTGTGAATTCCTGGCCCTTTAAACCTAATTTTAGAACCAACGTCATTTAAGTACAAATTCCAACACTGCCTGTCCTAATGGTAGACATCTGTGGAATTTGGTAATGTCTCTGTATATCCTTAAGTCTACAACTGTATTTCTTTTTTTTTTAAATATTTTTTTAGCTATAGATGGACACAATATCTTTATTTACTTTTATGTGGTGCTGAGGATCGAACCCAGTGCCTCACGCATGCAAGGCAAGTGCTCTACCACTGAGCTATAATCCCAGCCCTACAAATGTATTTCAAATGCTCAACTGGCAGTACTAACTAAAGGCTCCTAACTAAAATACCTAAATAAAAGATCATACTGGTCTCATTCTAACAGTAAACATATTATTAACTTACTTCCAATTAGAGCAAGTTCTACTTAGGATTATCTGAAAAAGCATTAGACAAAATAAATTTATTATCAAGAAAACCATTTGCAATGAAATACAGAATATCACAACAAAGGCTTACTTTTTTGATTGTGTCAATTTGCATAGATAAACACTAAAAGCAACCATTTGAATTTCTATATGAGTTGGTCATTACCTAGAAAATCAAATTTGGCTTCATGAATACAAATTCATTTTTAGTGTTTATCATATTTAGACTTTTTAATATATAAGCATGACTATGAGTACATAAAAGCTTCTGAATGTGATTTATTTAGTAAGAACATAACTCTAAGGTATTGTATTAAATATTACCACTTACAGCTTGGGTGCCCAGCAGTAAAAGGGTCAGCTACATTACCAAAAGTGAAAGTACAGAAGCAGTCTCTTAATAATGCCCCGTGTCTTAAATCAACAGAAACCTCCAACCAAGACCCCTTCCCACTCCTCCCTCCCATAAGCCATCCACCCCATGAACTGTGAGGGGAAGACAGACACATACATACACACACAAGCAAGTAAATGGATGGAATGAAAGATAGACAGAAGTGTATGTGTGCACATGTGCACACGTGTGCCAGGATGAGGAGATTTGCTGTTGATGATAAAAGTAAACATTCTAAATGCAAAGATATTTAGAACTACTAATATTTAGATATTTATTACTACTAACTGACCAAAGTTAAACAGCATGATATATAATACAGAATAAAAGCCCAGTGTGGTGGAAGGCTCAGACAGGAGAATCGCGAGTTCAAAGCCCACCTCTGCAACGGCGAGGCGCTAAGCAGCTCAGTGAGACCCTGTCTCTACATAAAACACAAAATAGGGCTGGGAATGTGGCTCAGTGGTCAAGTGCCCCTGAGTTCAATCCCCAGTACCAAAAAAAAAAAAAAAAAAGAACAGCATAAATTATTTACTCTTACTTACTTTTAGCAGCTTCTAAGAAAGTATACATTAAATTAAGATTTGCTGTACTATTCCTGTACAGAGGTTCTAAGACACTCTAAACTGGAGAAGAAATCTTTAAGACACCTCCACATGATGACAATGTAACCTGTGCTCCACTGAGAAATGAAGTAACATGAAAATATTTGTAGCAGTCATGTTAAAACCACACATAAAATTTTTGCTCAGATCTCTTCACATAGGAAGATACTATTTCTCTCAGAACCAGGTGAAGAGACAGAGGTATAAATTGAAGAATAAAAAAATTATATTGAAGAAGCCAGGTGTGGCAGCACATGCCTGTAATTGGAGCGCCTTGGGAAGGTAAGGCAGGAGGATCTCAAGTTTGAGGCCAGCCTTAACAACTAAGCGAAGCCCTAAACAACCTGGCAAGACCCTGTCACAAAATAAAAAATAAAAAAAGGCTAGGGATGTGTCTCAGTGATAAAGTGCCCCTGGATTCAATTCCCAGTACCACAAAAAATAAACATATAAATAAAAATTAAAATGACATTGGTGATAATGCCTGTCAATTTTTTAAAAAATGACATTGGTGAAATTAAACACATTACTCATTAGTAACTGTAGTAATGAAAAGTATATGAATTTTTATGGCCCAGTGGCTTATAGAATAGATTCTATTTATCAATTAAATGGAACACAAGACTATTTAGACAAACAGAAAGCCAAAAGTAGAAAAAAAGCTTAGGTAACATACTACACGTGGTCTTACCTACCCTAAAGGATAACTTGTTTTATTTTCTCTTTTCACATTTTCTATTGGTGCATTATAGTTGAACATCATGATGCCATTTGTTGGTACATATTTGTACATGCATAATAACTTGGTGTGTTTTTTGGTATTTTGGTTTTGATACTGGGGATTGAACCCAGAAGTACTTAACCACTGAGCCATATCCCCAACCCTTTTTTATATTTTATTTAGAAACAGGATCTCTCTGAGTTGCTTAGGGCCTCACTAAATTGCTGAGGCTGGCTTTGAACTCACAATCCTCCTGCCTCAGCCTCCAAGCTGCTAGGATTACAGGCATGACTACCAGGCCAGCTGATAACTTGATTTTATTACAAATTATACTGTCACTTTATCTCAGATGAAACTATGAAATCTCAATAAGCAATATTTCAATAGAAACAATGGAAGTTTGCATTATAAGATATTAAATTCTTCAGTGCCTATGTAGAAATCTATATACGCTTTGATTTGTTCTTATTTAGCCCTTCTCTTATGACAATTATAGATCTTTATTTCTGTGTCTGAGTCCTTTGTTTCCCTTTTGCAACATTAAAACTATGAAATTTTGCCCCAAAAATATCATGGTATTATATAATTACATCGTCAGTTTCTTGCTGTAACTCTATAGCCACTCACTTATAAATACATATTTCAAGTGACCAATGCTGAGCTATGTTATGTACAATATGTATTTGATAAAAATATAAAATACTTTCATACAAAATATATTAAAGAAATTTTAATGTAATCCATAAGATAACCAAATCTGCTATTCTGAAAGTGGTATGAGAAATTTTATATATAAAAATATTTGAATTCAGCTAGGCATGGTGGCACACGCCTATAATCCCACCAGCTCAGGAGGCTGAGGCAGGAGGATTGAGAGTTCAAAGCCAGCCAACTCAGCGAGACCCTGTCTCTAAATAAAATACAAAATAGGAGTGGGAGGTGGCTTAGTGGTTGAGGGCCCCTGAGTTCAATCCCCAGTACTCCCCCCAAAAAATACATATATATATTTGAACTCAATATTACTGATATAAAATAAAGTCAAAGCCAAAAAACATAATTCTTTTGAAATTTAATTCTGTAATCTAAAGCAATATAGTTCAGGCATACTTGGTAGCATAGTAAATATTAATTATGCATATAAGAAATTCAAATAGCAATCATGTTTTTATTAAATATGAATCTAAGACTCTTCATAACATATTCATCTATGTCTGACAAAATAAAAGAGGTTAGTAAAATGTTTTACCTATACAAATTAATGATCCACAAATAAATACCCATTATCCATAGACAAGAAGATAGTCTTACTAGGACTAAATTAAATTCCCACAAATTTGAAATCCCTTGCTTTAGACCATAGTTTTAACCTACTCCTACAATAATGCTACATGGTTAAAAACAAATTTTAAAGAACCAAACTAAATGCTCTTGGAAGTTTCTATAGGCAAAGTGAACAGGTTCTGAAACAACATGCCCTTGACCCCTCCAGTGAGTCATTTGTTTACAGACCATTCCTTCACTAATTTCTCCATCATTCGTTCATTCAACAAATATTCACTGAATACGAACTTACTGCTAAGCAAGAAGAAATCGACTAAGAGTGGCTCCTATAAGAAAGAAAGTAGTACCCATTCTATAAGCCAATTCCCTGGGAAAACTTCAGTTGCAGATGACAATTCTTTCCCAAAGACTTGAGACTCAAAGTGTCCCTAAAGGCTACACACCACAGGACTCCAATCCCAGCTAAAGCTTAGATACAGTAAATATTTTGTTTCCATGCTACATGGCTTTCTATATAAACCTCACCTAACACTACTATTCAGTTGAGTTTGTCTTTAAGAAATCAAACCCTGTAGAATTCACTGGGCTTTTCTAGACTAGTGAATATTGATATGGTTTCTGTTGGTCAATATGTGAATATCACTTGGATGGTTCAAATGGTTTAAGAATGAGCTCTGGGGCTGGGGCTGGGGGCTCAGTGGTAGAGAGCTTGCCTTCATGCGTGAGGCACTGGGTTCGATTTACCACATACAAATAATAAGTGAATAAAAATAAAGATCCATCAACAACAAAAAAAATTTTTTTTTTTAAAAAAGAATGAGCTCTGGCAAAACTCAATGCATAGCATTAATTTGTTTTAATAACTCAAAAGGTAAATGAAGACTTCTATACACAAATGGAATTCCTGAATTCAAATGTGAGATAATTTTAGACAACTTTTTCAAAATTAATATGAATTTTTATGAAATATATAAAAACCAAAGGAAAGACACATGTAATTGGGAAAAATAACATAAGAAACATAACATTCTCCCTAAAAGCAACATATCACTATTGCTTGATTACTCTAAAGTATATTAACATTTAAAAGTAGGCAAAAGAAACCTGGACAAAAATTATTCTGATTTTCACAAACTTAACTTTTCTTAAGAGACCAGTTTTTTGAGACTAAGTAATTAAGGAATAGAAGAGAAAAAAAGAGTTAAGATGAATAATTGATCCAAAATTATTATTATGATGTGGCTTTGTAAGAAGTAAAATCAAGAGTCAATAAATGGATAAATGGGATGGTATCAAACTAAAAAGCCTCTTCAGCGAAAAGAAAAAAGTCAAAAACAACAGTGAAGAACATAAACAGAGAGTCTAGAGCATAGGAGAAAATCTCCGCTACATGCACCTCAGATACAGCATTAATCTCTAGGATATATAAAGAACTCAAAAAACTTAACATCAAAAAAGCAAATAACCCAACAAATAAATGGGCTAAGGAAATGAACAGGCACTTCACAGAAGAAGAAATAAAAATGGTCAAAAAAATATATGAAAAAATGTTCAGCATCACTAGCAATTAGAGAAAGGCAAATCAAAACTACACTGAGATTTCATCTCACTCCAGTCAAATGGCAATTATCAAGAATACAAGTAACCACAAATGTTGGCAAGGATGTGGGGAAAGAGGTTCACTTATACGTTGCTAGTAGGACGGCAAATTGGTGGAACCACTCTGGAAAGCAGAATGAAGATTCCTCAGAAAACTTGGAATGGAACTACCACTTGACCCAGAGATCCCATTCCTTGGTTTATACCCAAAGGACTTAAAATCAGCATACTACAGTGGTGCAGCCACATCAATGTTTAAAGCAGCTCAATTCACAATAGTTAAGCTAAGGAACCAACCTAGCTGCCCTTCAACAGATGAATGGAAAAAGAAAATGTGGTACATATACACCATGGAATATTACTCAGCCATAAAAAAGAACAACATTATGGCATTTACCAGTAAATGGATGGAACTGAAGACGATCATGCTGAATGAAATATGCCAGTCCAAAAAAATCCAAAGGCCAAGTGTTCTCTTTGATATGTGGATGCTAACCCACACAAAGGAGGGTAAGATTAGAAGTTCACTGGACTAGAATAAGGAGAATGAAGGGAAAGCAGGGGGTATAGTAATAGGAAAGACAATAGATCAGACATATCTTACCTATCCACATATAAAAATACACAACCAATGTAGCTCCATATCATGTACAATCATAATAATGGGATCCTAATTGGAACAAGTTATACTAAATACTATACAAGTAAATACAACTGGGGGGAGGGTATTGGGAATTGAATCCAAGGGAGCTTTACCACTGAGCTACATCTTTAGATCTTTTTTTTTTTAAATGGGATCCCAGACTTCTTTTAATTTTTTAAATTTGAGACAAAGTCTCACTGAATTTGTTGAGGCTGGCCTGCAACTTGTGATCTTCCTGCCTCAGCCTTCCAAGTCACTGGGATAACAGGCATGCACCATCACACCTGGCACAAATTCTATTAGATAGAAGCAAAATATAAATCAACAGCATTCATGAGGAAGGCACCAATATATAAGAAACATTTTAGCCGGGCAAGTTGGCACACGCCTATAATCCCAGCACTTTGGGAGGCTGAGACAGGAGAATCACAAGTTCAAAGCCAGCCTCAGCAACGGTGAGGTGCTAAGCAACTCAATGAGACCTTGCCTCTAAATAAAACACAAAACAGGGCTGGGGATGTGGCTCAGTGGTCGGGTACCTCTGAGTTCAATACCAGTACCAAGAATAAAAAATACATGGTGGAATGAGACGGACATCATTACCCTAGGTACATGTATGAAGACACAAATGGTGTGACTCTACCTTGTTTACAACCAGAGAAATGAAAAATTGTGCTCCATATGTGTACTGTGAATTGGAATGCATTCTGCTGTGTTAAACAAAATAAAAAATTTTTAAAAAAAAAGAATAAAAAATACAAAAAAGAAATGTTTTACAATATTTCATTATTTAAAGAAAAATTTATCTTGCTTTGCACTCCATTTTTTTAAGTTTTCTAAAAATGGCAAAAAGGATGTATTCACTGAACTAAAAGTAGCACAAATAACTAGTACCTTGTTCTTTAATTTTTGTGTAGAAAACAGTAATGTACATTTCCATTTCTAGCAAAAATATAATAATGTGAAAAAAGAAATAAAACAAGTGTATAATTTTAATGGATCACCTATAGCTGTAGTACTTACTTAAAATTCATTAAACTCAATAATAAAGAAATTCTAATGTTCAATTTTAAGTCAGAAAAATTTCTACACTACTCAAAAAGAAATCTATAATTTTGACTCTTGTAATTTTTTCCATAAAACTGTGTAATAAGTTCTAAATTTTGCCTTTTTTACATAGTGATGCTTAGTGTTTGCAGTAGTTGCAGTGGTGTCAGTTACACTAAAGAACAACAGATGGGTTGGAGAGAAGAACAAAGCACTTGCTACCATCTGGAAGCCTGCAGAAACTGAAAAAACAGAAAACTTTTTAACTGCATCCCTTGTTACTCTCAGTATGACTGGGTTTTTTTAAGGCATTAAATAGGTATTTATTAAATGTGTGAATGATTCTAACCAAGTTTCCATAGAGATGCACAGCATTCCCAGGTATGGTAAGGGCTGACTTGAGCCATACTGTCAGTCCAGCAGGTTCCCCTCTGGCAATGTCCTTCGAAACCTCTTTTCTGACTTTTCAATGTGACCTCCCATCTTTTTTTTAAATTTTATTGATTTATTTATTCTACTTAGGTATACATGATAGCAGCATGCATTTTGATTCACTGCACACAGATGGAGCACAACTTTTCATTTCTCTGGTTGTATGTGACATAGAATCACAACATACATGCAGTCATACATAAAGCTAGGGCTATGATGTCCATCATATTCCACCATCTTTACTGTCCCCCCGCCTCCTCCCCACTCCACCCCTGTGATCAAAGTTCCTCCATTCTTCCCATGTCCTCCCCCACATTATGGATCAGCATCCACTTATCAGAGAGAACATTCAGCATTTGGTTTTTTGAGATTGGCTTACTTCACTTAGCATGATATTCTCTAACTCCATCCATTTACAAAGTTTTATAAAGGGGAGATGCAATTTTTTTAATTTTCCTGCATGTTCAAATTATTGCAAAATTCATTCCTAAATATAAATTGCATATGGTCCAAATCAGAGTAATTTTCCTTCCAAGAAAATTTTAAAATGTTCAGTGATTATGACTTGTACTTATTCATTTAAAACACAAAAGTAACAAGATAGAAAAGCCAGGCAAGGTGGTACAGGCCTGTAATCCCAGCAACTCAGGAAGCTGAGGCAGGATGATTAAGAGTGCAAAGCCAGCCTCAGCAAAAGTGAAGTGCTAAAATTTAGTGAGATCTTGTCTCTAAATAAAATACAAAATATGGCTAGGGATGTGGCTCAGTGGTTGAGTGCCCCTAAATTCAATCCCCAGTACCCTCTCGCAAAAAAAGAGATAGAATAAGATGCAAGAAATTTGCTGTTGGAAATAAATACAAATAAAAGACAAAAGGTAACATTCTGTTGCATCTAAAAGCAAAAGGTAATATCTTTCATTGTATTTTAATTAATGAATTACTAAAAATTTCTCATTTGCAAACCATAACTTTTTACCTTAAATAAAAATGAAAAAGGGAATAGTTTTTTACAGTATTCTTGTTAAAAATATTTAATAATTATCCTTCATTTTTCATTTATTCCATATTATGTTTACATCTAATACATCTAAACTATTATAGATATAAATAAAAGAGCCTGGGTAGCATCATTAGTTGTCCAAAGACTTGAGTTAATTTTTAGAATACCTGAGACTTTCTAAAAGATATTGTAAAAATGCATTCAGAACCTTCCATTCCTCAGTCCCACCCTCTAAAAGTAGTATTTTTGTTTGTTTGTTTTAGGCTTCTGCTCTTTGGTTCTCAGATGTTTACTCTATAACTTTAAATAAGATACTTCTTGCCAGATAGAATATTGGGTAGCAATAATCTGAATAAGAAGCAATGTGTTGGAGAAGGGAAATGTTTAAGAGATTTTTTAGTAGAAACAAAAAGATCTGGGACTTTTAGCGGTATGGTGGACTAAATACTCTGAAGGCCCTAGCATATTCTTCTTTTCTATAGTATAAGACTAATCTATGTATGCTAGAATTATTTGTTTACATGTTTACTTATGAACTGGAACATATTATTTGACTTCTCTAAGCCCCAAGTTACCTCATCTTTTATAAAATCCAGATGGCACTAATTGTAATAATAGTAACTGTTCCTGAAATAATTAAATTCGTCAGTACGTGAAAAGCAGTTGGGATACAGCCTGACACATACTGAGCAATATAAATTAAGCATTATCATCATATTAACTCCAAGAATAGTGTTAGGGTGAAATAATACATTTCTAATTAACCAATAATATATGTTCATAAAATATCTTCATGACAAATACTACATGGTAGATATCCACAAATATTAAGGTATGCTCACTCTAAAACATTTGAACATTATACACAGTTTTTCAATGAAACACAGGGGACACAAGAATAACAAATCTTTCTATACAAAGCAAAATTTTTATCTAGCCAAGGTTTATCAAGATTAGAACATAAATTCTAATCAGAACATAGTCCATTATGTTACATTAATCTAAATTAAATGAATTAATCTTCAATAATATGTTGTCATCTGCTACTTTAAGTTTGATTTTGTACAGTTTTCCTCTATGGTTTTAAATATTACATACTCACAACAAATTGCATGGGTATCTTCTACTTTTTGCACATTAATAAAGCATGTGATAACTTTTAATTTTATACATATTTTAATAGTAAATTGCACTTTAATAAACAAAAAACAGTGGATCTTCTCTATGTAAAGGCAGGAAAACAAAACTCAGCACAGTGGTGCACACCTGTAATCCCAGTAACTCAGAAAGCTGAGGTAGAAGGATCATAAGTTCAAGGCCAGCCTCAGCAACTTAGTGAGACCCTAAAGAACCTGCCAAAAGTCTGTCTCAAAATAAAAAACAAAAATGAATGGAGATGTAGCTCAGTGGCAAAGCGCTCCTGGGTTTAATCCCTACTACCAGAATGAACGAACGAACAAACAAACAAATAAATAAATGCGAGAAAACCACTGAACACAGTTCTCCACTTCAGAATATGTGGGAGCTATCCTGTTTACAGATTCTACAGATCATAGAGGTCAGATAATTTAGAATTTAAATCCTTATTTTACCAGGTGAGATTTCATTTACTTATAAAAGCTTCAAGCTAAAGTTACAAAGAGGCTTTGATGATAGGATTGACTGTATATTTTATTTATTTTTTTTATAACTCTCTTTGCAAAATCCTACATATTTTTAAATAATTTAAACCTAGCTAACTTAAACATTTTATTTTGTGATTATGAATGGAATTTTTCTGCAACAATTCAAAATTTGTTATGCTGACTTCTAAAAGTGTTAATTTTTTTACAACTTTTTCTTGCAGTATTAGGAATTGAACCAGGACCTCATGCATGATAGGCAAATACTGTACCACTGAGCTATACATCCATCACAAAATGTTGTGTGTATGTATGTTTTTTTAATGCTGATCTTATATGCAGAAAACCTTCTACATTCTCATTGCCTGCAATTGTTGATTTATAGATCCTCTTGAATTTTCCATATGAACATTTATCCTAACTCTTATACCCATAATTTTTTTATCATATTTTCTTATTGCTTTGGCCAAAATCTGTAATAAAATTTGTAGTAGCAGTATTGATTCCTGATATCCTTACTTTATTTTCCCTGTATAAGAATATTTCTAAAGTATCTGTAATATAATATTTGGTGGAAATTTTTGGTTTATGCTATTTACCAGGTTAACCAGATCTGTTCTGTCTGCTGAGTAAGTTTTAAGAAATATTTATCTAGTGATCACTATCAGCAGATATCCTACATTTGGGCTTTAATCATAACCATTTGTCTAAAATAGTTGTTGTCATAACCAACTATTAAATACAGCATCCTGTCCAGCATCTTCAGTATTTTATGCTGTTTGTTGGTTTTTATTATCTGTTGTCTCTGGTGTGTGTGTGTGTGTGTGTGTGTGTGTGTGTGTGTGTGTGTGTGCACGCGTGTGACTTACTGGGCACTGGTTGTCTTAAAGAAGGCCTTCAATTCTTCCCTTTCCTGGTTCTTCTATTTTGTGTTTGTTTGTTTTTTTTGTTTTGTTTGTTTGTTTGTTTTATTTAGGCTTACATGTTAACAGTGTAAATTGATTCATTGTACATAGATAGAGGATAACATATCAATTCTCTAGTTGTAAGTTGTATAGAATCACATCATATATGCAGTCATACATAAAGTTAGGGTTATTATGACCATCATATTCCATCACCCTTGCTGTCCCCATGCCCCCTCCCCCCTTACACCCCTGTGAACAGAGATCCACCATTGTTCCCATGTCCT
>PVHX01026182.1:0-21304 GCA_004024805.1 Geosciurus inauris
GAGGTAAAGACCACGACCACTAGCCAAAAAGGTAAAAGCACAGCTTTTTTGGGGTCTGCTCTTGGGCGAGATTCACCAGTCTGCCAGTGTGGGCCGGGGGAAGTCGCACCCGAGACTGGGAGAGGCCATTTTTACGGATAGGCTGAGGGAGAGGGATTCTCACAAAGAGGGTCTCTTCTTGGTTGGCTGAGGCCCATTGACAGCTATGGGCCGATTTCAGAGGTCGGCACATTCATTGCTGATTGACATCAGAGTAGTGAGTAGTTGTATGGCATGCTCCTGTATAACTCTTTCCCTTTGTGGTGTCACATTGGTAACTTGAAATCAGCCTTAGTGGGAGTATATACACTAAGGAAATTGGTAAGCCCACAAATTAAGGCTTTAATGCATACATTGATTGTTTACATTGGGTTGCAACTCCATTTGTCAAAACAGGGTTGAACTGAAACCATAGGTTGGCTATAAACACAAGAGTCCAGCAAAAATCAATAAAAGCATTCTGTGAAATCAGTTAATTATATTTGCAACAGAGTATTATATATTCATTCATTGTAAATCATGTGCTACACATCCTTTATATTGAGAAAAATTTATAATAAACCAATATATATATATATACTTGTATGTTCCCCTAAAGAGCTAGTTATTCAACATTTACCACCAGACCATTGTTGGTGATCTAGTACACACACAAAAACATATGCAGCATATAAGTAATTATATATACTAATAGATATTAGGTATAAGTATAGATAGAGCTTCATGACAGAATATGCCTCTATCGTAAAGCACTCTGATAATTTCTATCCAATCAAAACTCAATTTAATTTTTTAAAATGCTGGTCATGACTCAATGAATTGATTTTATATATTCATAGTATAATTTGAAAAATAGATTAGGAAATTTTAAGTCATTAGAGAATGATACTCTTTCCCTTCCCCACCAGAGGGAGATGGAAGACCACAAATACTGTGGTTCTGTCCTGCCTGAGACCTCAGTGGTATCACCTAATTGTTGACTTTTCATCCTTCATTTGTATATTCTACAAATTCTTGTTAGAAGATTGTCTTTCCACAAATAAATGGAAAGATATCCCATGTTCATGGATTGGAACAATTAATATTGTTGAAATATTTATACTACACAAAGTGATCTACAGATTCAATGTAATCCCTATCAAAATTCCAATGTCTTTTTTCATAGAAATACTTTAAAAATTCTAGAATCCATGTGGAACCATTTAAAAAACCCTAAATAGCCAAGGCAATCATGAGCCAAATGAACAAAGCTGGAGGCATCACCCTACCTGATTTTAAACTGTACAAAATGATAGTAGCTAAAATAGCACAGTACTGACATAAAAATAGACACATTGACCAAAAGAACAGAATAAAGAGCTCAGAAATGAACCCATATATGTACCGTCAATTGAACATCCACAAAGGTACCAAGAAAACACTGAAAAAGAACAATTTTTTCAATAATGATGTTGGGAAATCTGGATATCCATATGCAGTAGAATAAAATTGGACCCTTACCTCTTACTATAAACAAAAATCAACTCAAAATGGATTAAAAACTTAAAATAAGACCTGAAACCGTAAAGCTCTTAGAAGAAAATAAAGGGTAAAACTATATGCCATCAGTCTGGGCAGTAATTTTCAAGATTTGATCTTAAAAGCACAAGCAACAAAAGCAAAAATAAACAAATAGAATTACACCAAACTAAAAAGCTTCTGCACAGCAAAGTAAACAGCAGAGTGAAGAAACAACCTGAAAAAGGGGAGAAAATATTTGTAAGTCACGCATCTGATACGGGGTTAATACCCTAAATATGTAAGGAACTCAAACAACTCTACAGAAAGGAAACAGTAAAATTTGAAAATGAACAATGGAACTGAATAAACATTTTTTCAAGTGCAGACATACACATGTCCACAGATACATGTAAAGATACTCAGTACCACCATTCATTGCTGAAATGCAAATTATAACCACAAGGAAATATTACCTCATATATGTTAGAATGACTGTCATCAAAAAGATAAGACATGGGTGTTGGTGTAAATAAAAGGGAATCCTTGTACAAAATTGATAGAAATGAGCCGGGCGCGGTGGCTCAAGCCTGTAATCCCAGCACTTAGGGAGGCCGAGACAGGAGAATCGCGAGTTCAAAGCCAGCCTCAGCAACAGCGAGGCACTAAGCAACTCAGTGAGACCCTGTCTCTACATAAAAACACAAAATAGGGCTGGGGATGTGGCTCAGTGGTCAAGTACCCCTGAGTTCAATCCCCAGTACCAAAAAAAAAAACAAAAACAAAACAAAATTGATAGAAATGTAAATTAGTAGAGCCATTATGGAAAAAGTTTGTATTTTACTAAAAATAAAATTACCATGTGACTCAGTAACCCCACTTGTACCCAGAAGTTGTGAAATCAGTGTAAGATGTTTACTCTCCTGTGCTCATGACATCATTATTCACAATAGCCAAGTTGTGGAATCAACCTAAGTGTCCATGAAGAGCTAGAGAAAATGTGGCATATCTACACAGTGGAATATTATTCAGCCTTTAAAAAGAGATTCTGGCCTTTGTGACAACTTGGATAGAATTGGAGAATATCATGCTAAGTGAAACAAGCTAGGCACAGAAAAACAAATCCCACATGTTCTCACTTATTTGTGGAAACTAAAACAACTAAACTCAGGAAAGGTTGCATGGAAATCACCTAAGGTTATGATTGCATTTTAGCCAGGTTAGACATGAAAAAAATAACATATATGTGTGTGTGATATATATATATAAAGACTAAAGCCAAAGGATATTAAGTTTATGTTGTCTTCTCTTAAAGAATTTTTTTAACCAAAAATATACCTGTCTCAGAAAAGTGACATTTTCGGGGTTGAAGATTTAGCTCAGTGACAGTGCTTGCCTAGCACACGCAAGATCCTGAGTTTGGTTCTTGGCCTTGGGGGAAAAAAAAGTAGGTTCCGTGCCAGAGTTCCTGCTGAACAGCTAGAACACGGGCCAAGGCCCAGGACCACCTTCAGGGACCACCACGGGAGCCAAGCCAAGGGCAGACCCAAGACTACTAGCCAACAGTCAGAGGGGAACCCATACCTAGAGGAAAGACTGCCTCTAAGGATCCCTGCAGCAGACCGGGTCTAAGTGAGGCCCAGGACTCCCCCCAGTCCCATGCCAGACCCCCTGCCAAACTGTGGGGGGACAGGGCAAAGTCCAGGACCACCTTCAGGGACCTCCACGGGAGCCCAGCCAAGGTCAGGCCTGAGATTGCTACCCACCAATTCACCAACCCACAGGGGAGCCCAGACCTAGGCAAAGGACTGCCTCCGAGGAGCCCAGTGGCTCAGGCCCACAACCGCCCCCAGTTCAGTGCCAGAGCTCCTGCAGATCCTTGGGAGCCCAGGCCCAGGGCTAGACCCACCATCTGGAATCCCTGAGGGAGTCTAGGCCAAGATCAGGCCTAGGACTGCCCTCACAGGTCTGTGTGAGAGCCCAGGCCCAGAACTGCCCCTGCACATAGTAGGGATCCACACTGTTGCTCCCTTCCTGTATCTGTCTTGTACACTGCAGCCATCCCCATAGTTCTTCCCATGTATTAGCCTCTACCTTGGGTCAACAGACAGGGCCTGGAAGCAGCAGCCCACCAAAGTGCTGCATCTCCAATCAGCCCAAAGCCATTGCAAGTACCACCTTTTAGCCCCATCTCTGAAAGTGTTTGCATCCATCTTGGGCCACTCCCACTGCCATATTGAGTTACCTCCACTACCACCACCACCACCATCTTTAGTGGCAGTAGTGTCTATTGGGGACTCCTGCTGGGGACTGGAAGTGAACTCCAAGGTGAGATACAGGTAATTTGTAGTGTCACTACAAGATTATAGGATACAAACCGCAATACCTTAGATCACCATTGCAAGAAAGGAAGATACATAATCAACATGAAAAAACAAGGGAAGACAGTGCCCCAAATAAACCTAGATAGTACAATAATAGAATCCATTGACAGCACAGTTGATGAAATGTCAGAGAAAGAGTTCAGAATGTACATAATTAAAATGATCTGCAAATTTTAAAAAAATGACTTAAGAGAGCAAATATAGGCAAAAATTGATCACTCCAACAAAGAAATAAGAGAGCAAATAAAGGCAACCATTGATCACTCCAACAAAGAGATAAGAGAGCAAATAAAGGCAACCATTGATCACACCAACAAAGAGATAAGAGAGCAAATACAGGTAGCAAAAGATTACTTTAAGAAAGAGCTAGAGATTGTGAAAAGAGAAACCAATCAGAAATTTTTGAAATGAAGGAAACAATAAACCAAATAAAAAACTTGATAGAAAGTACCACCAGCAGACTAGATCATTGGGGAGACAGAACCTCAGATAATGAAAATGAAATATACAACCTTGAAAATAAAGTTGACCATACAGTGAAGATGGTAAGAAATCATGAACAGAACATACAAGAATTATGGGATAGCATCAAAAGACCAAATCTAAGATTTATCGGGATAGAAGAAGGCACAGAATTTCAAACCAAAGGAATGCACAATCTCTTCAATAAAATAGTATCAAAAAAATTCCCAAAAATGAATTGAAAAATAAAATATAAGAGGCTTACAGGACACAAAATGTACAAAATTACAACAGATCTACACCAAGGCACATTATAATGAAAATGCCCAACATACAGAATAAGGATAGAATTTTAAAGGCTGCAAGAGAGAGAAATCAGATTACATATAGGGGGAGACCAATTTGGATCTCAGCATATTTTTCAACCCAGACCCAAAAGCCAGAAGATCATTGAACAACATATACCAAGCTCTGAAAGAAAATGGATGCCGGGGTTGGGGTTATGGCGCAGTGGTAGCGTGCTTGCCTAGCACGCGGGAGGCACTGGGTTCAATCCTCAGCACCACATAAAAATAAAATAAAGATATTGTGTCTACCTACAACTAAAAAATAAATATTAAAAAAAAAAAAAGAAAATGGATGCCAACCAAGAATCTTATATCCAGCAAAATTTAGCTTCAGATTTGATGATGAAATAAAAACCTTCCATGATAAAAGTTAAAAGAATTTACAGCAAGAAAGCCTGCACGACACAGCACTCTCAGCAAAATATTCCATGAGGAGGAAATGATAACCAACAATGAAAATATACAAAGAGAGGAACTACACTAAAGGAAAGGCCAATCAAAAGAGAAAGTCAAAGTAAAAACCAAAAATAAACCAAAATGACCAGGATTACAAATTATATATCAATAATAACCCTGAATGTGAATGGCCTAAACCATCAATTAAAAGACATAGACTAGGGCTGGGGTTATGGCTCAGTGGTGAGCACTTGCCTTGCATGTGTGACGCACTGGGTTTGATTCTCAGCACCACATATAAATAAATAAAATAAAGATTCATTGACAACTAAAAAAATATTTTAAAAAATAAAAATAAATAAAAATAAAAGGCATAGACTGACAGACTGAATAAAAAAAAAGACCCAACAATATTCTGCCTTCAAGAGACTCATCTCACAAGAAAAGACATCCAAAGACTGAAAGTGAAATGGTAGGAAAAATCGTATCACTCACATGGACTGCATAAACAAGCAGGAGTTTGCATCCTCATATGAGATAAAGTGGACTTCAAACCAAAATTAGTGAAAAGGGATAAAGAAGGACATTTCATACTTCTTAAGGGAATCAACAAGACATAATCATAAATATCTATGCCCCAAACAATAGGGCATTTAGGTATATCAAACAAATCCTTCTCAACTACAAGAATCAAACAGATCACAACATAATAATACTTGGTGACTTTAACACAGTTCTCTCACCAGTGGATAGATCTTCCAAACAAAAACTAAACAAAGAAACCATAGACCTCAGTAAAACAATCAATAATAGGCTTAACAGACATATATATTCCATCCACCAATGAGCGAATATACTTTTTTCTCAGCAGCACATGGATCCTTCTCCAAAATAGATCATATGTTATGTCACAAAGCAAGTCTTAGCAAATACAAAAAAATAGAGATACTACTCTGCATCCTATCTGACCATAATGGAATAAAATTAGAAATCAATGACATATTAAAAAACAGGAACTACTCCCACACCTGGAAACCAAATAATAGGCTATTGAATCATGCATGGATAACAGAAGACATCAGGGAAGAGATTAAAAAAAATTCTTAGAGGTAAATGAACACTCCGATACAACATATCAAAATCTTTGGGACACTATGAAGGCAATGCTAAGAGGAAAGTTCATTGCATTAAGCTCATTCATTAAAAGAAGAAAAAGTCAACAAATAAATGACTTGAGTCTACATCTCAAAGCCCTACAAAAAAGAAGAACAAACCAACACAAAAAGAAGTAGAAGACAGGAAATAATTAAAATCAGGGCAGAAATCAATGAAATTGAAACAAAAGAAACAATTCAAAAAATTGACAAAACAAAAAGCTGGTTCTTTGAAAAAATAAATAAAATTGACAAACCTTTAGCCACCCTAACAAAAAGAGGGAGAGAGAAAATCCAAATTATTAAAATTTATGATGAAAAAGGAAATGTCACGACAGACTCTGCTGAAATACAGGGATAATTAGAAACTATTTTGAAAATCTATACTCCAGTAAAATAGATAACCCTGAAGACACTGACAAATTTCTAGAGAAATATGACCTACTCAAACTGAACCAGGAGGTCATACACAACTTAAACAGATCAATTTCAAGCAAAGAAATAGAAGATGCCATCAAAAGCCTGGCAACCAAGAAAAGCCCAGGACCAGATGGATTTTCAGCCGAGTTCTACAAGACCTTCAAAGAAGAATTAATACCAATACGATTGATCAACAGACATATAAAAAAAAGTTCAACGTCTCTAGCAATTAGAGAAATGCAAATCAAAACTACTCTAAGATTTCATCTCATGCCAGTCAGAAAGGCAATTATCAAGAATACAAACAAGTGTAGGCGAGGTTGTGGGGGAAAAGGCATGCTCATACATTGCTGGTGGGACTGCAAATTGGTGCAACCAATCTGGAAAGTAGTATGGAGATTCCTTAGAAAATTTGAAATCGAACCACCATTTGACCCAGCTATCCCACTCCTCAGTCTATACCCAAAGGACTTAAAAACAGCATACTACAGTGATGCAGCCACTTCAATGTTTATAGCAGCTCAATTCACAAGAGCTAAACTGTGGAATCAACCTAGATGCCCTTCAATAGCTGAATGGATAAAGAAAATGTGGTATATACACAGTGGAATATTACTCAGCAATAAAAGAGAATAAAATTATGGCATTTGCAGGTAAATGGATGAAGTTGGAGAATATCATGCTAAGTGAAGTAAGCCAATCCCAAAAAACCAAAGGCCGAATGTTCTCTCTGATAAGTGGATGCTGATCTATAATGGAGGAGAGGACACCGGAAGAATGGAGGAACTTTGGTCAAAGGGGAAGGAGGGGGAAAGGAAGATGGGGACAGTAAAGGTGGTGGAATGAGAAGGACATCATAGCCCTAGCTTCATGTATGACTGCATATATGATGTGATTCTACATCACATACAATCAGAGAAATGAAAAATTGTGTTCCATCTGTGTACAATGAATCAAAATGTATCCTGCTATCATGTATACCTAAGTAGAATAAGTTAATTAATTTTAAAAAAAGATAAAATGGAAAAAAAAGTAACATTTTTAAATGGATGCTGAATGCAATTGCAAAAGCAACCTCATATACATGTCATTTTTGTTCCAAGAGTTTAGAGATTATAGAATTTATCTTGAAATATGAGTCTCTCTTGGGCAAATAAGCTCTCTTTCTTTTTTCTTTTCTTTCTTTTTCTTTTTTTGAAAGTCACTATTACTTGACTTTTAGGTTGATAGAAGTTTGAGGGGTTTGTCATTGCGCTTGCTATTGTTTTGTTTTCTGGTTCTGGGGATTGAACCCACTGGTGCTTTACCACTGAGCTACATCCCTAATCCTTTTTATATTTTTTAATTTTTTTTTTTTTTTTTGGCACCAGGGACTGAACTCAGGGGCACCCGACCACTGAGCCACATCCCCAGCCCTATTTTGTGTTTTATGTAGAGACAGGGTCTCACTGAGTTGCTTAGCACCTCGCTGTTGCTGAGGCTGGCTTTGAACTCTCGATTCTCCTGTCTCAGCCTCCCAAAGTGCTGGGATTACAAGCGTGAGCCACCGCGCCCAGCTGTATTTTTTAATTTTTGAAACAGGATCTCACTAAATTGCTGAGAATCTTGCTAAATTGCTGAGGCTGGCCTTGAACTTGCAATTCTCTTGCCTCAGCCTCCCAAATCACTGGGATTACAGATGTGTGCTACTGTGCCCAGCAATTTGAGATTTTTGAAAAAGGTAAAATCACTACATTTGTGGAAGGGTTGCATGGAAATCATCTGAGGTTATGATTGTGTTTTAGCCTGATTGGATTAAAGTCAAAAGAAATTAAATTTATGCTACCTTCTCATGAGACATTTTCATTCTTCATAACCACATTACATCATGATACTTGTGATTCATATGGGGATTAAATTCTGCTAGGACAGAGTACCAAAAATGTCTCCACTGGAAAAGAGATCTTTATTTTGATGGTGATTTTGGTCTGTTTTAAAGTAAATTGATCTGTGTCACTTGGTTCAATGGAAAAAACTGTAAGATCTTTATGGATTAGCAGTCTCCATCAAAGATTGTACTTCGGGGCTGGGATTGTAGCTCAGTGGTAGAGCACTTGCCTCGCATGCGTGAGGCCCTGGGTTCAATCCTCAGCACCACATACAAAACAATAAAATAAAGACATTGTGTCCATCTACAACTAAAAAAATATTAAAAAAAAAAAAGATTGTACTTCGATGTACTTAATAACTTACTTGTTCGTTTGTTTATTTTCCATTTCCTCTACTTGAGGGTAGGGGATGCTGTCTGTTTTGTTCACTGGTACATCCTAAGTGTCTTGAATGGGTTCTGACACGGACCAAGCACACACACAAAACAGTTTTTTGAGTAAATTAAAAAAGTATTATTATTATTATTAGTAGTAGTAGTAGTAGTAGTGGTGGTGGTGGTGGTGGTGGTGGTGGTGCTGGGGCTCAAACCTAGGGCCTTGTGCATGTAAATACATGTTTGACCACTAAGTTGTACCCCCAGCCTAAAAAAAAATCATCATTACTACCCTTATGTAAAGGAAATTATTTTTACATTTTGTTTCTTTGTAAACAGAAAATAATATTGTGAAGCCAAGTGTGATGGCACATGCCTATAATCCCAGCAACTCTGAAGGCGGAAGCAGGAGGATCATAAGTTCAAGGGCAGCCTGGACAATTTAGGGAGACTTTGTCTCAAAAATAAATAAATTAAAAAAAAGTGCTGGGGATCCAGTACAATGGTAGAGCACCCTTGGGTTCAATCCTCAGTACTACAAAAATAAAACAAAAACCTAAGCTGGATGGGGTGGCGCACGCCTGTAATCCCAGCACTTTGGGAGGCTAAGACGGAGGATCTCGAGTTCAAAGCCAGCCTCAGCAACAGCGAGGCACTAAGCATCTCAGTGAGACCCTGTCTCTACATAAAACACAAAACAGGGCTGGGGATGTGGCTCAGTGGTCAAGTATCCCTGAGTTCAATCCCTGGTACCAAAAAAAAAAACAACTACAAAATTATTATTTCCTTAATCTTAAGGAATTCCCAAGGTTACAAATGGCTGTGAAAGGTGTATCTGGACTCTGAAACCTGGAAGATACAGTGTTGGGATGCTAATGGTTTCGAAGATCCTTGGGGCCATGGAGGGAAGGAAGACTCAGGGAAGAGCTCCTGGTTTGAAGGACTGGCAGGGGGATCAGCCAGAGGACCAGTAGAAAGCATCATTCCAGGAAAAGCAACCAGCAGGTGGGTTTTGTGGGCTGGAGCTATGAAATAATTCACTACAGGCTGGGAGGGGGAGAGGCAGCCCAGTAATTGTCCCAGCAGGCAGCTCATAGCTATTGGCCAGCAAGCAGGAGTCTTCATCCCAGTGCCAAGTCCTTCCCTCTGAGGTCTCCTCTGTAATGCCTCCCTCATTATCAACCTCTCACCACCACTATTTCTGGCGCAAGGGGACGACTACCCACTCCCTAGAGTGAGGCAGCTGAGCAAAGCTGCTGTCTGCCAAAGGCCGGGCTGGCTGCCTGCCTCACTGGAGAGGGTGCAGCCACAGGCTGTGCCCCTAACACACACAACCCCAGGGTCCCATCATCTGAGCCCACGTGGGCACAGGGTCAGGTCAGGTCACTGGCGCTGCAAGGCAGGGACCCAGCTTTGCTCATCTGCGGGGTTCACCGATACTGGCAGGAGGGCTTCCCAGGCCCTTTCTGCTTCTTCCTCTGGCCTGTCTTCTGCAGACCCCAAACTGTCCTATCTCAGGCAGCCACAGGGCCAAGGCCTGGGAAGAGACAACTTCTGTTGCCTGGAAGAGTGTTGGTGAAACGAGAGACATATCCCCAGCCTCGGGATGATGGCTACCTGCAGGTTAGGAGGAGGACACTGGGACAGAGGGCTTTTGGTGGTGTGGAGGATGTTCTGCTTCTTTGCCTAGAGAAATCACATAGGTGTACACTTTAAAAATAGCCATTAAGCTGGGCGTGGTGGCCCACGCCTGTAATCCCAGTGATTTAGGAGGCTGAGGCTGGAGGATCACCAGTTCCAGGCCAACCTCAGCAATTTAGCAAGAACCTGTCTCAAAATTAAAAAAAGAAAAAGGAGGCAGGTAAGAGAGGGAGGGGAAGGAAGGAAGGAAGGAAGGAAGGAAGGAAGGAAGGAAGGAAGGAAGAAAATAAAGGGGCTGGGGACATTCCTCAGTGTTAGAGCACCCCTGGGTTCAATTCCCAGTATAGCAAATAAATAAAGCCGTTAAACTATACACTTGTATTTTATAAATTTTGTGTTTGTTATGTTTCACAAAAGTAGTATTAAAACAAATAAGCAAGCCGGGCGCAGTGGCTCAAGCCTGTAATCCCAGCACTTAGGGAGGCTGAGACAGGAGAATTGTGAGTTCAAAGCCAGCCTCAGCAATGGCGAGGCACTAAGCAACTCAGTGAGACCCTGTCTCTACATAAAACACAAAATAGGGCTGGGGATGTGGCTCAGTGGTCGAGTACTCCTGAGTTCAATCCCCAGTACCAAAAAAACAAAAACAAAAACGAATAAGCAAGTAATAACCACAAAACAAGGAGTACCAGACTGGGAATAAAATTCTTAGGTTCTTGGAATAGTGATTATTAGATTGAGCCCAGTGGCTTGGTATTTTGTGTCTCACAAGGATCCCACAGGTAGGTTCAGTCATTGCTCCTTTCTATAAATGGAAATACTGAGGCAAAGAAAGGCTAAGAAGGTCAGACAAGGTCACATAAACAGCAATCCAGCAGAGCTAGCTGGGAGTTAAGCTAAGGTCTGTGTGCCCCAGGGACAGAATGCCTAACCTCTACCCGCACTGCCTCCTGGGTCTGGAAGAGGCCACTCTGACCTCATCTGCCCAACCACAGGGTCCCAGCACTTTGCCAAGTTTGCCAAGTCACAGTTGATAGGGTTTGGAGACCGTGTACATAGTTAAGAACATAGACCTGAGTTCAAGTCTAGACTTGGTGTTTATTATTGGCCGACCTGGGCCAAGTCATTTAATCTGTTTCTTCGCTTGAAAAAGAACAGTAAGGCTGGGCTGTGGCTCAGTGGCAGAGCGCTTGCCTGGCGTGTGTGAGACACTGGGTTCCACCCTCAGCGCCGCATAAAAATACACAAGTAAAACCAAGGTATTGTGTCCGTCTACAACTAAAGAATTTAAAATAAAAATAATAGTATGTCAACTTCGCTGTCTGGATATGTATGTGAAACCTCATTTTTCTGAGTGTTAGGGACACAATAAATGGTCACCTCTAAAATAAAGATTCTTTTTAGGTACCTCTTAAGACAGGCGAAGCGTCACTGTCCTGACAACCAGATGGGAAGGGTGTGACTCAGTTCTCAAACTACAGAGGCAGCTGGCCCAAGGGTCCCACGGTCCCCTGCGCCCCGCCTTCTGCATTCTCAGGGTCCGCAGGAATGTGCGGCGCTCGGGGCAGCGCCGGGGGCGAGGCCGGGGCGCTGTCACCCAGGCTTTTCCCCTCCAGCTGCGGCCGAGGACACAGCAAATTCCGCGGCCACACCTGGCTGTACAGCGGTGCCGGCTGGACCCCGGCGAGGATTTCCTAGTCCTCGGGCCAGGCCCCGGCCGCGGAGGGTATAGCCTTGACCCCGACTGCTGCGCCAGGGCGCGGCCCGGAGCTCCGGGTTGGGCTCAGCCGCCAAAAGCGCTGCCCGCACCTCCCCTGGGCGCCGCGGGCGGGGGCGGCTGTGCCTCGGGGGCTGGGCCTGGCCCACGTGACCCGGCCGGCCCTCCTCCTCCGCTGCCCCTTTCCATTTTTGGAAGAAGGTTGGCCTCGCCTGATCCCAGGTGGGTGGGCTGCTCTCTGGCTTAGTCCCTGAAACACTCTGCCGACACCCCTCTGCGCACGCGGGGGTGCTTGCTCCTTCTCAGCTGAGTTATCCTTAATGGGAGGGACACGGCAGGTCACGCTCCTGGGGGTCTGCAGGGAAGCAGTTGCCAGCAGGTTGGACAGAAAGGAGATGCCCTTTCTCTGAAGGGCTGAACCCTTCTTTCCTCCCTCCCCATCTCCCACTCCTCACCTGGAGCCCAGGGAGACCCCGGGCCACTTACCTCCGCTTACTTTCCAGCAGTCTCGCTCTTGCTCTCTACCCACAAAGCCCTCCCTAATCTATCCTTTCTTGGTTCCTCAAATGCGCCCAGTTCTCTCCCGCTTCCGGGGTCTCTACCCGAGCTGTCCCCTCCCCATACTGTGGGCGACTCCCCCATGTCGTAGCTTCCCCTGTGGCTCAGCCAACCTCCGCCCAGTTTGTTTTTTAGAGTCATAAATATTACTAATATTATCATTAATGAAGTGTCTTGAAAGTTCTTGGGCCACAGCTTCCACAGCAGTTTACAATCAGCCATTTAACATCCTCCAGGAATTTTGATGGAGTTTTGATTGGGATTGTGAGGCCCTGAAGATATGGAGACAAATTAGACACAGCTCCTTCCCTGGAAGAGCTAATTTGCTTATGATTTTCCTCTTTCTTTTTTATTGGTGCATTATAGTTGTACATAATAGCGGGTTTGTTGTTACTTATTTGTACATGAACACAATGTAACAATATAATTTGGCCAATATCCCTCCCTTTCTGTTTTTCATTTTATTTCATGAGACATCTTATTGGGCCCATCCTACGGGTGAGGACCAGAGGCTCACAGCTGATGTGGTGACTTGCCCTAGGTCCCATAGTAAGGAAGTGGTGAGGCTAAGACTTCCAACCAGATCTGTCTGACTCAAGAATTTGACTCAAGACCACCCAGACTGACACCTATAACCCCAGCTACTCAGGAGGGTGAAGCAGGAGGATCACAAATTTGAGGCCAGCCTTGGCAACTTAGACCTTATCTAAAATAAATAGATGAGGGTCTGGAGCGGTGGCTCAGTGGCAGAGCGCTTGCCTGGCATGTGCGAGGCACTGGGTTCGATTCTCAGCACCACATACAAATAAATAAAATAAAGGTCCATTAACAACTAAAAAAAATATTTTTTTTAATAAAATAAAATAAATAGATGAATAAATAAATAAGTTAATTGCTGGAGGTGTTGCTCAGAGGTAGATCACCTCTGGGTTCAATCTCCAGTACAGGGGGGGAAAAATACCCCTTCAGTCAATTTAGCTCCTAGGTTTGGCTTGCATGTGTCTCTGTGCACGTCTGCAGGGTGCTTCATGTACCCAGAGTTGGAAAAGCATCTGTATTTGAAGATGGTCGTGCTGTGGGTTGAGTGGGAGTGCAGGGGGCCTGCTCCATGGGGTGGTGCCTTCTATTTGTGTTGGTGTTGGGGGTCCTTGGCTGTGTGTGTACATTGTTGGGGGTTCTGGCATGTATTGGGAAGGCGTGTACTTGCATGGGCAGGAAGTGCACGTTGGGAAGACAAGAATGGGTTATTGCTGTCGGTGTGTGTGCTTTTCCTTATGTAGGATTTTTTTTTTTTTTTTTTTTTTGGCACCAAGGATTGAACTCAGGGGTACTTAACCACTGAGCCACACCCCCAGCCCTATTTTGTGTTTTATGTAGAGACAGGGTCTCACTGAGTTACTTAGCGCCTCGCCTTTGCTGAGGCTGGCTTTGAACTCGTGATTCTCCTGTCTCAGCCTCCCAAAGTGCTGGGATTACAAGCGTGAGCCACCGCGCCCAGCTCTTATGTAGGATTTTAATTTTATACTTATTGAAAGAATTATTTTAAACAAAGATTCTTACCATATAGAACTCTCAGTTATTTTATTGAGACATAACCTCAGTTTGAAGTGTCCAAATCTTGAGTGTATGTACAACTAGAAGAACTTTTAATATAACATTCACCGGTGTAATCGCCACGCAGATCACAATAGAAAACACAAACAGATCATTTGTAAAGAACCAGAATGGAGGAGCTCAAAGGCTTTCAAAACATAGACATGATAAATGTTTGCCAGGCATGGTGGTGCACACCAGTAATCCCAGCAACTCAGGAGGCTGAGGCCGGAGGATCACAAATTCCAGACCAGCCTCTGCAATTCAGCAAGACTGTCTGAAGATATAAAAGAGGCTGGGAATGTAGCTCAGTGCTAGAGTGCCCCTGGGTTCAATCCCCAGTACCAAAGAAGAAAAAAAAAAAGAATTGATAAATGTTTGAAGAAATGGAAATGCTAATTACCCTGATTTGATCAATACGCGTTATATACACATACCAAATTCTCACTCTTGCCCTGTAAGTATGTACAAGTGCTAATTTAGAGATTTTGAAACTGTGTACAGGCTCCCTGAGGAGCTCACCTTCCCCCTGAATACCCACAGAGTCACTGTTTTGTCCTGAGTATTTTGTCATTGGAATCATGCAGTGCTTCTGTTGGAGGAGGCTAATGGCTAATACTGAACAAACTGCACTTAGTCTGCTAAGCTCTTTCCGTTCTCACTGACTCCCCCTAGTGGTTGAATAAGGCAGCACCTTCACTGATTCCCATTTTACATAGGAGGAAACAGGCACAGAGAGGTCACCCAGAGCCATTTGATTCCACAGTTCTGGTCCTCATCCTTCCACTGGGCCATCCTGCCTCCCTCTGGGTAATCCGCAGAAGAGGTGGCACTGCCACCTGAGAGCCTGGAGCTCAGAGGTGCTTCCGCGTGGGATTTATTTTCAGAGGAGTCAGTTCCTCTGAAGCCCTCGTGAGAGGATAAGTAACTTGCTGATGGTCACATGGGACTGGGCCAGGAACCAGGCTGTCAGGACCCAGAGCCTGCCCCCTCCCCCACCAGGCTACACTGCCTTGGATCCTACTACTCTCTGGGAGAATTTTCCTTCCCAAGTCCAGAGAGAATTCCCGTGGGGACAAAGGTAGGGCTTTAGCAGATTCTTTGGGCCACCCTCATTACTTCCTGTCCTCACACCTGACATCTTTTTTTTAAAGTTGTCAATGGATGGGGCTGGGGTGGTGGCTCAGTGGTAGAGCGCTTGCCTCGCCTGCGTGAGGCACTGGGTTCGATCCTCAGCACCACATATAAATAAATAAGAAATAAAGGTCCATCAACAACTAAAAAAAAATTTAAAAAAAAAATAAATAAAGTTGTCAATGGACCTTTATTTATTTATATGTGGTGCTGAGAATTGAACCCTGTGCCTCACACATGCCAGGCAAGTGCTCTACCACTGAGCCACAGCCCCCGCCCCACACCTGACATCTTTACCCACTGTAAAGCTACCATAGTGAACGTGGGACCAGCCCATGCGGATGGGGATGTGGAGAGGGACCCACCAAGTGAGGTGGCCAGGTAGGATTTTTTGGATTTCTGTGGATGTGCATACTCGTAGGGTAAATGATGGGGGTTGTGTTGCATGGCTCTGCTGCAGGCTGTACTTCCCCATGTCTGTCTGTCTCTGTGGAGTGGCAATGATTGGGTGTACATCGGGTTCTGCCACCTGCTGATGAGGTGACCCTGGGCAGATGACTCGCCTTTTGTGCATCTGTTTCTTCATGCATGTCAAAATGGGATGCTGCCGCTGCTGGTGTGATGGAACACGATCATGCAAAAGTGCTTCAGACCGTGCTTTGTGGGACAGACACTGGTCCAGACAGCTCAGATGCATGAGATGGGATTAACCATGTAAATGGTGAGCTTTGTGTATTCATTTCCTGTACATCCTGGGTATAATAGAGAGGCTACATGGGGCTAGGGAACCAGCTCTCTGTGATTCCTGGGAGGAGGGTGTGCCCACGTAAGAGCGTGCACAGACACCCATGGGCGGGACCCCAGTTACTGCTCAAGCCAGCTCCATGCCCTAGGACAAGCCACCGAAGCTCACGCGTACCTCAGTGTCTCCATCAGTACAATGGGTGGCATTACTACCTCAAAGGCAGCCAGGAGGACAAACCCTCAATGGGAAGTTCTGGGCCAATGCCTCCACCAGTCACGTGGAGTGGCCCATGTCAGGTATTCTGAGAGAGTGGGTATCACTGCGTCTCCTGGGGTCCCGAGCACTAAGGCTGTTGGTGTCTGCCTGCCCTGGGCTGCAGAGCTAACCCTCGTATGCCGGGGACCCCAGCCTGCCCAAGTCAGAATAGCCCTAAGTTTACCTTTTCCAGAGGGTCATCCAAGGCCCAGAGACAGATGAGGACTTGCCTCAGGACACCCAGCACCCTGGGGACAGAGACAAGGCTGGATTGGCCAGTCTCTCGTGGTTGGAAGGTAGGAGACCGCCACCCTCACTGCTCTGCCCTCCCCGCTTTCCCCAGTGCTCAGCGGTCAGTAAGTCAGTGGCTGGCCAGGCTGGGGACATCTCTGTGATGGTAAGGTGTGTACTTTGGCAGTGCGTGCTGTCTGGGCCACAGAGGTGGGGACTTGGAATTCCATGTGTCTGAGGAAGACCTGGCTGGAGTGACCAGGTCCCAGCCCCCAGCCCTGTGTAGCCAGCTGGGCTGGGACTGAGATTGCCACCTCAAGACTAGGTTTAGCCAGGGGCTTCTCAGAGGTCGCTAGAAGAGATTGAGAGTGGCAGATACTTCCACCCTCATTTTTTGTACACCACCCTGACCAAAGGAATGCTTGTTATCTACGGAGGACACAAGTAATCGAAGAGGAGACGTACACTCTTTCTCGTGCAGAGTAGCTGAGATTTAACCACACACTTGCATGTGTGTGCAGACATCTGTCTACTCGTGCATGCACCGGGGCACACACGTGTGACTCACAAGCACTCATGCACGTGTGTGTGTAAGTGCATTTGCACACGTGATGCCCAAGTGCAGAGTCACACAAGTACACATGGGAACACAAAAATACACGCACAGAGCATGCACCGTGTCCTTGCCACTGTTCTGGATCCGTGGACGTTAATTCATTTACTCTCACAACCACCGATGGAGCGGGTAGCACCACTTCTTCCACGTAGCAGATGAGGGACAAGATGGTCAAGGAGCCATTGCTTGAAGATACTCAGTTGGCACAAGGAATAGAAGGGATTTGAACCCAGGCCCATGGCTTAATGAGTCATGCTGCGTGGTGCTGAGTTTGAGTGGCTTCACGATGAATATCCTCCTAGGCCTTTTGCCCCAGTGCATCTCTGTTTGGTTTGGCCACAAAAATGATGTCCTTTCAACACACGAACATCCTGGCTCTGTTGACCCCACTGACTTGATTTAGGCTCCTCCTTCACCTCTCTAGTGGTCATTGTCTTCATCTGTGTGGTGGGGGTGCAGCCCTTGCCTCTGAGGGTTGGCTGAGATTGTGATTAAATCACTCAGCCCTGGGCTTGGCACACAGTAGGTGCTCATGCGCCAGGACTGTCTTAAATGCCTACTGTGAGGCTGGAAGTCTTTGTAAGGAGAACGTTCAGACAATACCGTCCTGAGGGGAAGAGGCCTTCATACATCAGGGTCTGGAAGCAGAGAGAAGCCTGGTGTGCGCCATAGCACCCGGCTCCTGATGCTTTTTTGATGTCATTTTCTTTCTCTGTTTCTCAAGAGTCCTATGCCTCTGTCCTTCTGTGCCATCTTTTTTTCCCCCTTCACTCTCAGTTCAAAGCTGCAGCACCTCAGGAACAAGAGGGCCCTGCCATGTGGTTGGGAGAGGTTGGCACTGCCTCTGTGGTATCAGCTAGGCTGTGGAGAGGGCTGGAGAAGAGGATGTCTGGTTGTCTGTCCCCTGGGTGGGCAGGACAGGACCTGGCTTTGGCATGGTGACTCATCCCGCCCCTGGGGTCTGGTCTGCATTAGCCACTGTCTGGGCATTCCTTCTTGTCACCCATCCCACTCAGTCCTCTGGGAGGAAGCAGTGCTGGGCATCTGCACCAGAACTGGGTTGGGAGGGCTTTGCCAAATTCCCAGGTAGCAGCCTCTGGGCTGGCGATGCCCGAGGAGGACGCTCAGGGTTCGCTGCTCTCCTTCCAGGCAGCTGACTCTGACTGTACCAGGCAGACTTGTTACCCACAGCCAGCTATGCCCCTGCTGCCCAGCACTGTGGGGCTGGCAGGCCTGCTCCTCTGGGCAGGCCAGACAGTGGATGCCTCAGTGGTACCCAATGCCACCTTATGCCTGGGCCAACCTGAAGGTATGGCTGTGAGACCTTTGAGTGGCCTTGGGGTGCCCCGGTACCGCCGGAAGCGCCATATCTCTGCCCGGGACATGAGTGCCTTATTGGACTATCACAACCACATCCGGGCCAGCGTGTACCCACCTGCCGCCAACATGGAGTACATGGTGAGTCCCTGTGCCTGACCCAGTGCCCCTTGTAGCAAACACCAGCTTGCTTCTTGTGATCTGGAGTGACTGCCTTTGAAGAGCTGGCCAGACTGGCCCCACTAGCCAGTTTCTGGATGTCTGGGGTCCTGTGCAAAGGGCAAGAGTTAGCTTGCTCATTTTACAGATGAGGAAACTGAGGCAATTGCCCATATCTTCCAGCAGACCTGGGGACAAGAGTACTATGTACAGAGCACCTTTGTGCCCTAGGCACTGAGCGTGACCCTCTTTCTTCAAGAGGATTTTTTGTCTCCATTTTCCAAATTTCAAAATTAAGACTCAGAGACTTAATGTGCCAAGGTCACCCAGCCAAGATTCCAAGCCAGCTCTGCCTGTGCTAAGGTTTTAGTCTTCACCAACTCATAGCTTGCCCAAAAAGCATGGCTCAGACCAGGAGCCTGTAGGAGGTGGGTGGCCAGAGCTCCCTGTGCTCTGGTCTCTTTGCCCAAGGATTTGCCTGACATACCCGACCACGGAGGCAGGGTTTGGAGCGGTGGGGACAGACACCTGGGGCTCTCAGACCAAGGAAAGCCAGTTGCTGGCTAGCAAAGGAGACTGGGATATCTTCTCCCAAAGAGGCAGGGCTGATGTCTCTCACCCCAGCCCTGCAGAAGTCAGACCCCTGGAGTGGAGGAGAATGCACCCTTTGTCACAGCTCCCCTTACCTTCTTTGTCCCATACTCAGCTGGAGAGATGACTCCCAGCCCAGGGGATTTCTTTAGGGAAAGAATTGCCAGTCCACCCCTCAGCCTGGTAATGCCTGCAGGTTAGCAGCTCACCCTCCATTTCTATACCAGTTTCTGCTGGGAGTCGGCCCCATGCTGAGAGCGCCTGAGGGACCAGGCTCCTTTCCCTATGGTGCATTCATTTGGTGGTGGTGATGGTGTAAGAAATAATAAATATCAAGAATATATATGGGGGCTGGGGCTGGGGCTCAGTGGTAGAGCGCTTGCCTAGCATGCGTGAGGCACTGGGTTCGATCCTCAGCACCACGTATAAATAATAAATGAATACAATAAAGATCCATCAATAACTAAAAAAAAAAAAATTTAAAAAAAAAAAGAATATATATACATATATAACCAGTAGGTGACTGTTGGAGAGGGCGGGGAATAGGAGCCAGGAGGCAGCAGCCCCAGCAGGGAGCGGGAGGGAGTCGTTTATTTGTTCACTGAATCACTCATTTATTAACACAGACTGACAAAGAGAAGGCCCTCCACTTTTCAAATAAGTGACACATTTTTTGAGCAGCAGTGGTGTGTGTGCTACTCACCCCAACTGGTGTTTTTTTTTTCTTTTTTGTGGTTCCTCAAGTGGTGTTTAATTATTGCTTGTGGCATGGAACAAAGAAGGCCAGATCATCTCCCCCAAGGACCCCAGGGAGGGTCAGCGAGTGTTTTCACCATGTTCCTGTTTTCAGTTCACCCCTTTCCTCTGTTTTCCCTACAAGATGAGAAGTCAAACCACCCCTGGGGGAGCTCTTCCCTGCACAGCCCCTAGAAAGTCTGGGTCCTGCTCCACATTCTCACACACACCAGGATCCAAATGACTCATGAGTTGTTTGACATCTCATTTCCTTGCTACACTGTGGGTCCTCAATGCCCAGAAATATTGTTCAATATTTGCTGAGTGAACAAATAAGATCTCAGAGAATCCCAAGGAGTCAGGGTTGGAAAGGAACTAGCATTTTATTGTATTTACTCATTCTTTTATTTATTTTTTCTTTGCAGTGCTAGGGATGGAACTCAGGGCACATTCATGCCAGGCAAGTGCTCTACCACTGAGTTATACTCCCAGCCTGTGGACCATATTTTTTTAAGTGACATATTTTCCAGCTATAAAACTTGGGGAATTCATACATTGGAAAATTATCAAGCTGTTCAGAAGGATGAGGAATGTTTTGTTTTTTTTTTTTTGGTACCAGGGATTGAACTCAGGGGCACTCGACCACTGAGCCACATCCCCAGCCCTATTTTGTGTTTTATGTAGAGACAGGGTCTCACTGAGTTGCTTAGCGCCTCGCCATTGCTGAGGCTGGCTTTGAACTCGCGATTCTCCTGTCTCAGCCTCCCAAAGTGCAGGGATTACAGGCATGTGCCACCGCACCGGCTGTATTATTGCATCTTAACATTAAATCTTCCAGTCCATGAACATAGGCTGACTTTCCATTTTTAGGTGTTCTTTAATTTCCTTGAATAATGTTTTGTAGTTTGCACCTCTTTTGTTAATTTTTTTTTTTTTTTGGTACCAGGGATTGAACTCAGGGGCACTCAACCACTGAGCCACATCCCCAGCCCTAGTTCGTGTTTATTTATTTATTTATTTATTTATTTATTTATTTATTTTTGGCACCAGGGACTGAACTCAGGGGCACTC
>PVHX01026183.1:0-21119 GCA_004024805.1 Geosciurus inauris
CGGTGGCTCAAGCCTGTAATCCCAGCACTTAGGGAGGCTGAGACAGGAGAATCGCGAGTTCAAAGCCAGCCTCAGCAATGGCGAGGTGCTAAGCAACTCAGTGAGACCCTGCCTCTACATAAAAAACACAAAATAGGGCTGAGGATGTGGCTCAGTGGTTGAGTGCCCCTGAGTTCAATCCCCAGTACCAAAAAAAAAACAAAACAAAAAACAAAACAAAAAAAAAACTGGGAAAAAAAAAGGCGGGGAGAGGTGGGCAGGGGTGGGCTGGGGACATAGTTCAGTGGTAAAGTACCCGAGTTCAATCTGTAACACACACACACAAAAGATTCAATACCTGAGGACAGAGAACAACTTATATAGGAGGCTTTAAGTTTTCTATTGTTAAAGTGATATGAAGAAAATTATGAGTGCCTAGATTCTAAAATCATAATTCCCTTTATTCTTCAATTCTACATCTAACATGCAATGTATAGAATTTGGTATCCACTTTAAATTGTTATTAAGTTTAAATGTTTTTAACTGATTTACTAAGCTTGGAGTAAATTCATGACATGTGTTTTATTGTTTTTGTTTTTTCTGCATTACAGGTTATTAAAACCATCTCATGCATCCTAGAGAAGTGTTCTACCGCTGATCTACATCCTGAGACCAGGCACATGTCTTATAATCTATGGATTTGTAAAATGTAGAAAAAAGAGAAGAAATATTCAATGTTGCAAGATTAGAACAGAGAAAAAATGTTCACAGCACTGGTACAGAAAAATGTAATCAATACTCAGATATTTGAGATTTTTTAAAAAGTAAGCTTCAGTAATCTCTGCACATACAATATAGCTACAGTACTAACTTCACTTTCTATGTAAAACAAATCAAGGACTTTATGAGAAACTTACTGAAAAATCCAAGGTACAAGTTCTTGGGTAGCCAGGAAGACCTGGGCTAAAACGCCAAATGGTCTCTAAATGATTGAAAAGTCTGCCATCAGTACAGGATGCCTAGAATAAGACAAAAAAAAAACCCCAAAACACAAAACTCCAGTTAAATACCTTTGAGATTAACAAGAATCTATCATTTTTTTCTTTTCAAAGAAAAAGTCTGATTTTTCTTTGAAAAGTAATTGTTTTTATTAGGTCAGGCCACAGGAAATGAAGATGTATAACAGCTTGATACTAGGAAGTAACTTCTTAACCAAAATTATTTCTTTTCTTTTGGACTCCCCAAGACTGCCAGTTTTTCTCTCTTCCACAGCTATTCCCACTGTACTACTTAGCTTTCTCTCCTCTAGCAGTACAAGGAGTGAAGTTTTTGGAAGCTTATTTCCAAATCACTGTATACCATTTCTATGAGATGGCTGAAATGGTTATAAAGTACCTAGCATAGTTAGAACAATTCTATAATTCTCTTCTATCCAAATTTCTTGTTAATTACATTCAGTCTTTCCTTCACTATTATTATTATTATTAGGCACTGGGGAATGAACTCAGGGGTACTCAACCACTGAGCCACATCCCCAGCTCTATTTTGTGTTTTATGTAGAGACGGTCTCACTGAGTTGCTTAGCGCCTCGCCATTGCTGAGGCTGGCTTTGAACTCATGATTCTCCTGTCTCAGGTCCCAAAGCGCTGGGATTATAGGCATGTGCCACTGCACTCGGCTACTATTATTATTTTTTGGTGGAATTGGGGATTGAACCCAGGGATGCTCTATACCAATGATATTACCCACATCCCCATCCCTTTTCATTTTGACGGAGCCTTATTAAATTGCCCAAGCTGACCTCAAACTTCCAATACACCTGCCTCCTAGATAGCTGGGATTACAGTCCTGTGCCACCTGACCCACTTCAGCTTCTTTTTTTTTTTTTAATATTTATTTTTTAGTTGTAGGTGAACAGAATATCTTTATTTTATTTTTTATGTGGTGCTGAGGATCGAACCCAGTGCCTCCCGTGTGCTAGGCGAGCACTGCACCATAACCCCAGCCCCCACTTCAGCTTCTTTATCCAAAACCCTCAGATGTTACTGGGCATTATTACACTGGTAAACAATTGACCTCAAGAATACATATCACGGGGCTGGGATTGTGGCTCAGTAGTAGAGCGCTTGCCTCGCATGTGTGAGGCACTGGGTTCGATCCTCAGCACCACATAAAAATAAATAAAAAAATAAAGATATTGTGTCTATCTACAACTAAAAAAGAAATGTTAAAAAAAAAAGAATGCTTTTAAAAAAAAAAAGAATACATACCACTTTCCTTCAGCAGCAGACTATTTAAAAATGTTTTTTCCAAGTGTACAACTTCCTCCTCAATTAAGCCTTAAGTTTTCAGCTCTTTAGGCGTATCTTGAAGTCAATAATCCAGCCCCTTTATCCCTTTTTCTTTGGTGACAGATTCCCCAAGAGTTTAGAATGTCCTTCCCCTTAGGCTGTATAATCACTACAAATATAAATTAGCCAAATCAGGGGCTGGGGTTATGGTGCAGTGGTAGCGTGCTTGCCTAGCACGCAAGAGGCACTGGGTTCGATCCTCAGCACCACATAAAAATAAAGTAAAGATATTCTGTCCACCTATAACTAAAAAATAAATATTTTTTAAAAAATTAGCCAAATCAGGACTTGCATAGATAAACTTTCCTTCAAGTATTTTTTCAATTTTTCTTTCCCAGCTACAGGCCCCCTAAAAAGAACATAGGACCATTTCTCTGACTAAATTCTGGACCACTCCACAGATACTGGAGCCAAAGCAGAAAATCTTTTGCAGTTTCGTTTCTAACTTCCTCTTCATCTACATACTTTTTCTTTTTTGGTACTGGGGATTGAACTCAGGGATACTTGACCACTGAGCCACATCCCCAGCCCCATTTTTGTGTTTTATTTTATTATTATTATTTGTTACTAGAGCTTGAACTCAGGGGCACTGGACCACTGAGCCACACCCTCAGCCCTATTTTGTGTTTTATGTAGAGACAGGGTCTCACTGAGTTGCTTAGCGCTTCGCCTTTGCTGAGGCTGGCTTTGAATGCGCTATTCTCCTGACTCAGCCTCCCTAAATGCTGGGATTACAGGCTTGTGCCACCACGCCCGGCTTATTTTTGTGTTTTATCTAGAGACAGGGTCTCACTGAGTTGCTTAGCGCCTCGCCATTGCTGAGGCTGGCTTTGAACTCGAGATTTTCCTGTCTCTGCCTCCCAAAGCACTGGGATTGCAGGCATGCGCTACGGCGCCAGGCTTCATCTACACACTTCTTTTTAAAAAATTTTTTTTAGTTGTTGATGGATCTTTATTTTATTCATTTATTATTTGTATGTGGTGCTGAGGATCGAACTCAGTGCCTCACGCATGCTAGGCAAGCACTCTACCACTGAGCCACAGCCCCAGCCCATCTATACACTCTTGAATGAATTACGATCATGAATTACCAGCCAGTAACATGGTATAATTACTATTAAAAAGGTCAATAGCACCCAAGCTAAAAAGCATTTATTATTATTTTTTGGTGGAATTGGGGACTGAACCCAATTTTGAACATGTTTATAAAAAGAAAAGATAACATTATTTTAACTTGAAAAATGGAAACCAGTGAACGCTAAAAAATTCATATAGGGCTGGGGATCTAGCTCAGTGGTCAAGTGCTTGCCCAGCATATACAAGGCCCCATGTTCAATTTCTAGCACTGAAAAGGAAAAAAAAAAGAAAAAAATTTTGTATATGATAAAATAGTAATTAAAATACTATTAACTAATAGCTGAATTAAGCTAAATCACTAGACAGAAGTAAATTTTTAGCCATACATGTACAGTTAATAATGGCCTACTCTCCAATTTTTTAATATCAGTAAGAATCTATAATGAACCAGGCATGGTGGCACAGTGTAGTCTCAGTTATTGGGGAGGCTGAGGCAGCAGTTCAAGGCTACCTGGGCAACATAGCAAGTCCCTGTCTCAAAACAACAACAACAAACAAAACAAAAACCCCACTAGAATTAAATCTTATTATTTCAGTAATCTAAGTTTAAGATAACACATTGTGGCTGGGCATGGTGGTGCAAGCCTATAATCCTAGCTACTCAGGATGTCAGACAGGAGGATGCCAAGTTTGAGGTCAGTCTGTGCAACTCAGTGAGACCCTGTTTCAAAATAAAAAGAACTGAGGGGGCCTGAATCTGTCAGAGCACTTGCCTAGCGTTATGTGAGGCACTGGGTTTGATCCTTAGCACCACATAAAAATAAACAAATAAAATAGAAGCATTCTATACAACTACAAAAGAAAAAAAAAAGAACTGAAGAAGTAGCTCAGTGGTAAAGCTCTCCTGGTTTCAAGCCCAAATACTGCAAAAAAACAGAAAAGATAATACATTTTTCCCTTCTTTATAATCGCATAAGAAGCTTACAGGAAACTTAATACTGAGGGAAAAACAGCTGTTGGAAATACTATAACACCTCCCCCTCTGACTATTTTTACACAAAATACTGCCGTGTGCACTCACACCAATGATGTAGTCCAAGGCACATGGATTTTTACTGTTTTTTTTTAAAAATATTATTCTAGTTGTTAATGTACTTTTATTTATTTATATGTGGTGCTGAGAATCAAACCCATTGCCTCACACATGCTAGGCAAGTGCTCTACCACTGAGCCACAACCCCAGCCCTACTGGTATGTTTTGACATGAATGATATTGCCAAATACCTCATTCCTAACAGCAGAGACATTTAACACAGAAGTAGCTGTTATGATAATCACCTTCTATTGGTTGTCCTAGGTAAACTGACCAAATCCATCAAATTAACTAACCCAAACAAAATGTTTATATTGTAAACCAGGAAGTAAGATTCTTTGAAATGTTTGTTGCCTCTGTTAAATCTGAAAACTTCCAAGGGCTTCTGGCTATTATAGATTCATGTAAATTAGAATTAGTGACATATTAAGTCATAGGCACATTTTGGTTAATAATTCATAGACATATGACACGGCTTCTGTTGTTCCCCTGTTATAATGATTATTATTATATGTTAAAAATATGTATTAGATATTAAAATCTAAAATCTGAACTGAAAGCCAAGCATACACAGTTATGGGTTATTCTCAATTATATCTGTAAAAATAAATTTGTATATAAAGTGAAACCGCTTATTATAATGGAAAAGTAGTTTGGAATCAAATACATATTATGTAAGTTATTTTTTTTTTGTACTGGAGATTGAAACAAGGGCCACTTTAAAACTGAATGTCACCTCCATTCCTTTTTGAGACAGTCTTGCTAAGTTGCCCAGATTGGCCTCAAACTTGCAATCCTCCTGCCTCAGCCTCTTGAGTTGCTTGGCACTACAGACATATGCTCCTAGGCCCAGATACAGTGTGAAATTTTTTTGGTGGGGGCAGAGTACTGGGGATTGAACTCAGGGGTACTCGACCACTGAGCCACATCCCCAGCCCTATTTTTGTGTTTTATTTAGAGACAGGGTCTCACTGAGTTGTTTAGCACCTCGCTGTTGCTGAGGCTGGCTTGGAATTCACAATTCTCCTATCTCAGCCCCCTAAAGTGTTGGAATTAGAGGCGTGCGCCATTGCGCCTCTAATTCGCACTGTGCTCAGTGTGAATTTTTTAAGGGTAATTAATCTCCTTAAACTTCATAAAACCAAGATAGCAATGATTATAAAGGTTATTAGGAAGATTTAAAAAATCCTTTCTCCTCAGATGTGTTGAAAATAATAGATAATTATGAACATCTCTGGTCTTCAATAGCCCAAGCACATAGATAGTGAAAGTTTCATATGAAAGGACTGCAATTGCTACAGTATTTGTACTTAGGACACAGAGATGAAAAAGACAGGGTCCCTTCCCTCAAGTTCCTCAATCTTGTCAAGAAAAAATCCAGTGAAAAAATATATGACCGAGGAAAAAAGTATATACAAAGGCCAGAAGTAATAACTGAGGTAGGACTAATGATTTACATGAAAAGAAAGGGAGAATATAACACTAAACAGCTGGAATTTGAAGGATTAATAGGCAAGGAGAGAAGCACATTACAGGTAGAAGAGTGAACAATACGCCAAAGCACATGACTGTAGAACAAGTACTGTTAGATGCACTCATGGAACTTTAAGATGTATAGTATACCTGAACATTAAGGGAGAGAGGAATGGGTGTGTGTGCAATGATAAAGAGACTGACTTTATCCTATATATTTTAAGAAGCCAGAGAAGGTAAGAAAGTTAGAGGGTGGAGTGGTTAGGATTTTTTATTGGAGTTCTTTATTTAGATGCTACACAAAATACTAATATTTAAGTTATAAGAGCTTGAAATGGTAAGAGATTGAGGTCAGAGAACAATAAAAATTTAAGATTATAATTCACTGGTTTTGGACAAACTAAAGTGTTAGCTCTTTGACTCTGGGCAAGTTATCCAACTCTGCCAAGCCTTAATTTGCTCTAGAAGACAAGGAATAATAAGACTTAATAATAAGACAAAAGGCTGTTCAGAGAATTACAAGAGTAATTAAAGCATTTAAAAAGAGCTCAGTAAAATGTTAGCTATTGTAAGAAAGGTAGTATCGTGGTTAAAAATTCCAAAACTATGAGGAAAATAGCTGAAAACATTTTTAATAATGGCAAAATCCAGCCGAGCGCGGTGGCACAAGCCTGTAATACCAGTACTTAGGGAGGCTGAGGCAGGAGAATCGCGAGTTCAAAGCCACCTCAGCAACGGCGAGGCACTAAGCAATTCATTGAGACCCTGTCTCTACATAAAAAACACAATATAGGGCTAGGGATGTGGCTCAGTGGTTGAGTGCCCCTTAGTTCAATCTCCAGTACCAAAAAAAAAAGGGCAAAATCCCAGAATAGGCACACAGACTTTTAAGTGAAGTTCACATTTGAGACTGAAATATGATAGACTCCAGGAACTTAGCTTCACTGAACAGTATACTCTTTCCAGATTTTATAAAAGAAAAAGCACATATGTAAGTTGCAGCCCCAGCCAAGCATGGTGGCACATGCCTGTAATCCCAGCAGCTCAGAAGGCTGAGGCAAGAGGATCACAAGTTCAAAGCCAGCCCCAGCAACTTATTGAGGCCTTAAGTAACTCAGCGAGACTCTGTCTCTAAACAAAATATTTTTAAAAAGACTGAGGATGTGGCTTAGTGGTTAAGCGCCCCTGGATTTAAACCCTGGTACCTCCTGATATAGCTGACTTTGGCCTTTAGCTCTGGCCAAATATAAAGAAATAATATCACCATTATATCCTGTAAGCACAAAACACAGCCTTAAAAATGTCCATTAGATAGGCACAGTGGCTGCCTTTAATCCCAGCTACTTGGGAGGCTAAAGCAAACAGATGACAAGTTCAAAGCCAGCCTGGGTAACCAAGGAGACCCTGTCTAAAAAATAAAACATAAGAGCTGGAGTATAGCTTAATGGTACAGCACCCCTGAGTTCAATACCAAGAACTGGAAAAAAGAAAAAGGAAAAAAAAAAAAAGGCTTTTGACCAATATAAGATAAGAATGAAAGAAATGAGTATAACTCCATGAAATTCTCTGCATTTTTGTGCATTTAAGTCTGGGTTCCTTTTTTACAAGTGTACCCTTCTCTGAAAAGGTGAGATGATTAGTACAAGGTAAGAGAAGCTGGCATTTCAATTCCTGTTACATGGCAGGAAGAACTCAACAATGTTAATATTCCTCATGTTTGTATCTTTTCTACCTTTCCTCATCTTCTACCACTTTTCATTCTTTAACTTAAAAAATATATATACTTATTAAATTTCCCCCCAGCATTCAAAGTACATATATATTTTAAATAGTGCAAAGATTAAATTAAAACATTTCTCACTTGTGTGGCCCAAGTGATCTTTCCAATGATGTGGTTAGTCCTCAACGGAAAGGAAAAAAAAAAGGAGAGGGATAATGCTAATATTATACATAAAATAACACAATTAGGAGATAATAATAAATGGTTCATTTTCTCCCCTCCTAGTTTAGAGACATCTTTTTATGCTTTTATACATTAAACCATTTGGTATTGTTTGGGAAATCAATAATAAACAAATAAACCCAGAACTATTACCTTTACCAAATGTGGTTTCACCAAGGTTACTACTGATGTATATCGCTCCAACACAGGTGGAAATCCAATTTCTAATCGTGTTTTACAATATCCAGATCTCTTTGATATTATATCTGATTTTTTGCACCAAGGAACGAAATGCTTGTAATCCTCCACTTCTGATACTACATCATACATTTCCTGCATTGAATATCTTTTAAAAAAGATGAGCAGTGTTAACAGCTTGTTATATATGATATATGTACACTTTAAATAGAACATGAATATAACTTATTCATAAATCATTTTTCATACATGTTGAAACCACACTGTAGAACAAATGACTTCAAAACAATACAGAAATTAGAAGGGCTCTACATAGATACACACAGCAGAGGTCACAATATAGAAGCTCATGGGTTGAATCTGGCCTGTAGATGTGGTTTTTTGATTTTTCACTAGTTGCCAGTACTTAAAAATTGAGAATTTTTATTAAAACAACAACAAAAAACTTTAAAAACTGAAGTCTTGCAACCATTATATCCACATCTTTGCATAACACAAACTGGGCTGAGCTAACAATCCCTCACTTGGAGCCAGGAATTTCACTTTCAACAATTTAACACTCCAAAACACTCCCATAATGTACAAAAGATGTTCACTTCAATATTGATTGTGAGAGGGGGGAAAAAAAATGGAAGCAACCCAAATCTTTGTCAGTAGATATCAATAAATGTTTAATAAATCATTCTAGGCAAGATGGTATATGGCTATAATCCCAGCTACTCAGGAGGCTGAAGTAGGAGGATCATAAGTACTCAGGAGGCTGAAGAAGGATGATCACAAATTCGAGGCAGGCTTGGGCAACTTAGTTAAGATTCTACCTCAAAATAAAATTTAAAAAGGGGATGGGAATATTTAGCTCAGTGATTGAGTGCTCGCATAGCATGTGCAAGTCCCAGGTTCAATTCCCAATACCGCTAAGTTAAAAAGTAAAAAAACAAATGAATAAATAAATGTTTAATGAATCACAATAAAAGATTACTATGGGACTCCATACTGGTTACTTTAAAAATATATTTTAAGGGGGCTGGGGTTGTGACTCAGCGGCAGAGGGCTTGCCTAGCATGTGTGAGGCACTGGGTTCGATCCTCAGAACCACATAAAATAAATATTAATAAATTATAAATAAATATTATAAAGTAATAAATTATAAATAAATTTATTAATTAATACTTATTTAGTAAAATAAATAAAAATGAAGATCCATCAACAATAAAAATATTTTTAAAAATATATTTTAAGGCAAAGTTTACAGTGTGTCATTAATGAGAAAAGCACATTATAAAGCATAATATGTACAACTAACAAAACGTATAAAATATACTGTTTCCCCAATTTAAACTTATTTGATATTTGTTTTCTCCTAAAAATAACTACCTTAAAAAAAAAAGTGCTGCAAAGATATAAACAATTAACATCAACTCAGGGAAAAGAAGGCAAGTTAAAAATAGACTAACTCCTTAGTCTATATGCTTCCATGTTATTATTTTTATACAAGCAGGTAATACTGTTGCAATTTTAGAAAAAAAAATGAACTATTTTAGAACACAATGAAAGGAAACTGTCTATCGTTTTAGTTGTTGTTTTTGTTTGGGGTACTGGGAACTAAACCCAGGGGTACTTTACACTGAGCTATAATCTAGTCTTTTAAATTTTGAGACTGGGTCATACTAAATTGCTCAGGCTGGCCTTGAATATGTGATCCTCCTGCCTCAGTCTCCCAAGTAGCTGAGATTATAGGCATGCAACACCACTTCTGGCTCCTCCTGTTCGTTTTTTTTTTTTGGTACTGGAGATTGAACTCAGGGGTACTCGACCACTGAGCCACATCCCCAGCCCTATTTTGTGTTTCACGTAGAGACAGGGTCTCACTGAGTTGCTTAGCGCCTTGCCATTGCTGAGGCTGGCTTTGAACTCGCAATTCTCCTGTCTCAGCCTCCCTAAGTACTGGAATTACAGGCTTGAGCCACCACGCCCGGCTTCTTCCTGTTCTTTTTATGAGTCAGTATAACCTCCTAATACCAAAATCTGATAAAAGAACATGAAAAGTTACATACCAACATCCCCTATAAGTACTAAAGCAAACACTCTTAAGAAAAATATCAACAAACAGAATCCAGCAATACATTAAAAAGATATATTGATCAAATGCAACTAATTTAGGGATATATGAAGAATTTAATATAAAGAATACTATTATAATTATATTAATTGAAAAGAAAAAACTATAATGATTAACTGCATAGATACTAAAAATACCAGTAGCAAGTCTATCAGAGTAAGAAATAACACAAAGATGCTATGTTATGTACCACTGTTCTGAAAATATTAGCTAAAACATCCAATCAGAGCATGAAATGTAAAGCACATATGCTGAAAAAATTAAGCAAATTTATCAACTGGTAGGTGATACAAACATCAATTCAAAAGAAGCAATTCAGAATTTAGTAAGGTGGCCTGTTAGGAAATAAAGAGAAATCAATATCTTTCCTATATTAACCAAAACCAGTTAGAAAACACTAGCATAGCAATGTAAAATACCTAGAAATAAACTTAACAAAAATATCTCAGGGCTTAAATGAAAAAACAAACAGCAAAACTGCATTGACACATATACAGCATATGAAAATGCAGGTCATAAATTATTTTCATTTTGTGTCAAGGGTTAAATCTGTCTTATAATCATTCAACAAATATTTATAAAGCTGCAAGGGCAATGGAAAAACCAATCCAGAAAAAGCAGCTTAGTCTAAGAAAATAATCTGGAGAGAAAGAGGCACAATACTATATAAAAAACTGTGAATGTGTTCTTTTAGTAGAATTATTATATACAAACCCTATAATTCTTCTCTCTGAATATTCTTTTCTTTTGTTTATTAAGGGTGAAGCAATTTTGAAGAAAGTTCTTGAATATATCTCCTTAGGTGAAACTGAGTTATGTAGCGGAAGAGTTCTGCTCATCAGTATACCACAGGAAGCTAAATATCTAAAAAGACAAAAATCACCCAACAGAGTGACAGTAAAAATTAGAGGAAGCACAAATTATAGAGACTGTAAAAAAATTATCATATTTCTTAAGACTTTGTAACTTTAGAGTAAAAAACAATACACACACACGATACACACAGACATAGAGAAAAATAAATCTTTGTTTTCTATTGGGGACAGAATCCAGGGATTCTGTTTACCACTGAACAACATCCCTAGTCCTCTTCTGCTTATTTTTTATTTTGAGACAGGATCTTGCTAAGTTCCTAAGGCTAGCCTTGAACTTAACCATCCTCCTGCTTCAGCCTCCTCAGTCACTGAAATTACAGGCATGTGCCACTATTGCCTGGCCAGAAAAATAAAGCTTCTTAAGTACCATTAAGAAAAAGTAAAAATAGCTGGGCCACCAAGCTCATGCCTATAACCCCAGCCACTTGGGAGGCTGAGGCAGGAGGATCACAAGTTTGAGGCCAGCCTCAACAACTTAGTGAGGACCCATGCAACTTCGTAAGACCTGTCTCAAAATAAAGTATAAAATGGGCTGGGGTTGTGGCTCAGTGGGTAAGCACCCTTGGGTTCAATCCCCAGTACAAAAATAAAAAAGAAAACCAAATATTACAGCTTACAGTTAGATTAGAAACATCTAGCCAGGCGCAGTGGCTCAAGCCTGTAATCCTAGCATTTAGGGAGGCTGACAGGAGAAATCGCGAGTTGAAAGCCAACCTCAGCAACAGCGAGGTGCTAAGCAACTCAGCGAGACCCTGTCTCTACATAAAACACAAAATAGGGCTGGGGATGTGGCTCAGTGGTCCAGCGCCCCGTAGTACAACCCCAAGTACCAAAAAAAAAAAAAAAAAAAAAAAAAGAAACATCCGGCACAAAAAGTACCTCTTTCCATAAAAGAAATATCTTGTTTGTCTAGCTATTTTAATTTTTCCTAATAAGAATACTGCATATCTATTTTACACTACTGATCATTCATTATGAGTATGAGTTCACATACTTATTGAGCTCCTATTCTGTGTTAGACCGTACTAGTCACTAAGGATTTAATGGTGAAAGAACAAATAAGATTATATTCTAGTTGAGGATTCAAAATAAATACTAAAAAAGAGCTGAGCATGTGGTGTGCACTTGTAGCCCCAGCTACTTAGGAGGTGGAAATCAGAAGATCATTTGAGCCCACAAGTTTGAAACCAGCCTGGGCAACACAGTGATACCCCAAGACTCCATCTCAAAAAAAGAAAAGAAAAAAAAAAATAGAAAAGAAAGGGGTAGAGACATGTAATGAGGACCTCAGGACCTAGACAGGGTGTCCTAGGAAGCCTTCTAAAGTTCTATTTTAGAATACAAAATGAGTTTGCCACGCAAAGAAAGAAAAGAGGTAAGTTGGTACATAATAAATGTGTGTACACATATAAATATGAAAAGATATTTTCATTTGCATATATATATATATATATAAATAAGAGGGAGGGACAGGTAACACTACTATAGCATCAGGCTATAGGGGAAAAGTTTGGCAGTGTCTTGAGATGAAGAAAGACCAATCATACAGAAGCAGTATGAAAGCCAAGAGAGTAGCAAGAAATAATGCTGGCGACAGTAGTTGGACCATGGTGCGTACTGCTGGCCAGTAAAAAGCAATTTACGGGGGCTGGAATTGTAGCTCAGTGGTGGAGCGCTTGCCTCGCATGCGTGAGGCCCTGGGTTCGATCCTCAGCACCACATACAAAGCAATAAAATGAAGACATTGTGTCCATCTACAACTAAAAAAATTTAAAAAAAAAAAAAAGCAATTTACAAAAAATTGAAAATACTTTTGGAGGGGAGGGGTTTCTTGGGGATTGAACCCAGGGACTTTACCACTGAGCTAAACCCCCAATCCTTTTCAGTTTTTATTTTAAGACAGGGTCTCACTAAATTGCTAAGGCTGGCTTTGAACTTGCGATCTTCCTGCCTCAGCCTTCTGAGCTGCTGGGATTAGCTGTATGCCACCATGCATGGTTAAAATTTATTCTTTTCTTTTTTTCTTCTAAATATTTATTTTTTAGTTGTGGGTAGACAGAATATCTTTATTTTATTTTTATGTAGTGCTGAGGATCGAACCCAGTGCCTCACACGTGCTAGGCGAGCACGCTACCACTGCGCCATAACTGTAGCCCCTGGAATTTATTCTTCTTTTTTTAAAAAATATTTTTTAATTGTAGATGGACACAATGTCTTTATTTTATTGCCTTGTATGTGGTGCTAAGGATCGAACCCAGAGCCTCACGCATGCGAGGCAAGCGCTGTACCGCTGAGCTACAATCCCAGCCCTGGAATTTATTCTTAATGAGCTGCTGTTGAAGAGTTTCAAGTATGAGAGTGATATTTCAATGGGCATGATGGCGCACAACTGTAATCCCAGCAAATCAGGAGGCTGGGGCAAAAAGATTGCAAGTTTGAGGCCAGCCTGGGCAATTTAGTGAGACCTTGTCTCAAAACCAAAAATTAAAAGGGCTGGATATGTACTTCTGTGGTAAAATCACCCTGCATTTAATCCCCAGTACCAACAAAGGAAGGGAAAACAAAAGTGATATTCCATTAAATAAAATCTTTAAATTATTATTATTATTTGGTATCAGGGATTGAACCCAGGAGCACTTAACCACTGAGCCACATCCTCAGCCATTATTTATTTATTTTAAAATTTATTTTATTTATTTATTTTTGGTACCGGAGATTGAACTCGGTGAACTTGACCACTGAGTCACATCCTCAGCCTTATTTTTTGTGTTTTATTTAGAGACAGGGTCTCACTGAGTTGCTTAGTGCCTTGCTGCTGCTGAGGCTGGCTTTGAACTTATGATTCTCCTGTCTCAGCCTCCCAAAGTGCTGAGAGTACAGGCGTGAGCCACTGTGCCCAGCTCCTTTTTTATTTTGAGACAGAGTCTCACTAAGTTGCTTAGGGCCTCTCTAAATTGCTGAGGCTGGCTTTGAACTTGCAATCCTTCTCCTTGTCTCCCAAGCCACTGGGATTATAGGTGTGTACCACCATATCTGGCAAATTACTTTTTTAAAAAGGGGAATAGGGTAGCTGTTATGGCTTAGATATGAGGTGTCACCCAAATGCTCCTGTATTAATGCAGGGATATTCAGAGATGAAACTAACTAGATTATGAGAGCTGAAATCTTATCAGTTAATCCTAGTTTGAAAGGACTGACTTGATGGTAACTACGGGCAGGCGGGGCATGATTGGAAGAGGTGGATCACTGGGAGGATGCCCTGGAAGGGTTCATCTTCACCGCTGTTCCTTTTACCTTCCTTTCTTTGCTTCCTGATACTGCTATGAGCTGAGGAGCTTTTCTCCACAAGGGTCCTTTGGCCATGTTCCGTACCTGACCCTGGGACCAGAGCAATGGACTCTGCTAACCATAGATTGAACCTCTACAACTATGAGGCAAAGTAAACTTTCTCCTCTTAGGTGTTCTTGTTGGGTATTTTAGTTACAGTTATGCAAAGTTAGCTAAAACTTAAATTGAAATCAATAAGGTTGTTACTGTGACCAACTTGACCATGCAGTTCAGAAGCCTTTTGAAATGATCTGTGGGAGGAGTTCTGAAACTCCTGTATCTCAAATTGTATTTGGAGATACAGGATGGAAAAACCTTAGAATGTTATAGCAGAGGGTTTTTTTTGGGGGGCGGGGGGGGCCGGGGATTGAACTCAGGGGTACTTGACCACTGAGCTACATCCCCAGCCCTATTTTGTGTTCTATTTAGAGACAGGGTCTCACCGAGTTGCTTAGTGCCTACCTGTTGCTGAAGCTGGCTTTGAACTCATGATTCTCCTGTCTTAGCCTCCCAAAGTGCTGGGATTACAGGTATGCGCCACCACACCTGGCTTATAGTAGAGTTTTGATTTTTATTTTATTTCATTTTTTTGGTACCAGGGATTGAACCTGGGACACTTAGCCAATGAACCATATCTCCAGCCCTTTTTAGTTTTTATTTTGAGACAGGGTCTTGCTTGGTTGCTTAGGGCCTTATTAAGTTGCTGAGGCTGGCTTTGTACTTGTGATCCTCCTGCATCAGCCTTGTGAGCTTCTAGGATTACAGGCAGGCACCACCACATCCAGCTGTAGTGGAGCTTAATGAGCGATTCTGGTGGGAACTCAGAAAACCAGAATGCCAATAGGATTAGGATCTGTGCTCATGAGGTTTCAGAGGAGAACAAGTACTCTCCTGGGAATGGAACTAATGACCACTTACGTTACATTCTGGCAAAGAACTTGTCTACATGTTGCCCATGTCCTCAGACTTTCAGTGAAGCTGAATTTAATGGTGAGAGGACTAATTAATCTTCAGAGGAAACGTCAAAGCAGCACAGGATTCAGGAGATGGCATGGATATTGCTATCAGCTTTTAGCCAGGTATACTGTGAGAATCAGGAACAGAAAGCAGAGCTGAAGGGCTGGGGATGTAGTTCAGTGGTAGAGTGCTTGCTTGGCATGTGTGAGGCTCTGGTTTTGATCCCCAGCAACACACACACACACCCAAGAGGAAAAAAAGGCAGAGCTGAAGATTTTAAAAACTTGCAGAAAAAACTTTCAGTTATACCAGAAAAATACTTGTATAATTCGGGCCAACTATGATATGGGTGTTAACAAGATTACAGCCACTAAAGAGAGGCTAAGTACTTCACAGAGATAATAGAAAAGGTAGCTTGAGGGCATATTAGAAATTTGTAAGACCACAGCAAGCTCCAAAGTACAAAAGGTAAAATTCCTTTGAGAACATATCATGGGGTGCCCCACATATACAAGGGAGCCTAGTAAGCTGTTTCACCCTGTGCAGCTACCCAGATACTCAGAAACCACTAGAGCCATAATTTCAGGGAGCCCAGCTCTTAAACAAGCTTCCAGCAGACCTTGGTATCATCCACATGGTGCTAATTCTACAGGAATACAAGATGCTAGAGTTGAGGGGTTATGGAGGTTTCCACCACTCTCAGCCCTTCTTCTTTCCAAAAGAAGGGCTGAGAGGTCAGGCAAACTATAGTAGTAATAGGGGCAGATGGATGCAAGTGATAGGAACATGAGGTTAAGGGAATAATTCTATAAAACGGGCCCACTGTGCTGACCTCTACATGTTTTCTTTTCTAAGAAGCAATTTACCTGTAGCCCTACCTAGCTTAAGTAGACAGGATATGTCACATTCCTCAGCAAACTATCTGTTAACTGCAGGAGAAAGGCAAGCCTGAAATGTAGATAAGAGGAACCTAAGTTACCTTGAAGGAGTAGCTTTTGTGACCCTTTTCACAGATCAGATCCTGGAACTTAGGGAGATAAGGATAATTCCTCCTAACCATAAGCTCTGTAAGAATGTATTGTTAAGAATCCAATTAGAACCACCCTGGACCAAAGTGACCTAGAGTTGTCATGGCAATAGGAACTTGAAAGTCTCAAATCATTCTGCTGTCAGTGAAAAGTCAGGAGGTGGACCTGGGTGGCAATCTCTGGAAACTTCTCTGGGATCCTCAATAAAACTGGAGTGCAGGAGAGGCACACTGTCCCTCTGAGAGGACTCACTCTCTCCCTTGAGAATGTCCCCTTTCCCCTTTCCAGTCCCTTCAATAAACTCAAGCCTGTTCTCTGAGCAAGATGCCTGAAATCTTTGACTTGAAGGGGTGGGGTCCTTCCAACTGCCTCAGTTTCCTATAATGCTATCAGGTCCCCTCCCACATCTCAGGAGTCTTATCTCTTCTCACTTAAATAAATCCCACTCTGTTCACTGTTCATTATTGTCCATGGATTTTATTCTTCAAATTTGCCAGACAAGAACACAGTAGGAAACTGATGAGGCCTGCAGCCTGTACAAACTCCATCTGTCAGCAGAAGCAGGGAAATCTAGTTTTATCTCAAAACTCTGGTTTCAGTAGGGTCAGAATCCCCACAGGCTGCTCCTAAGAAGGCAATGTGTGAAGCTGTGAAAGTGAAGCCAAAATTGGAATGGAGACCCCAGAAATTAAGAAATGCCAGTAATGTGGACTGTCTGCCAAGACAGACTGCTGGCTACAGAGAGCGCCAAGCTGAAACAGAGCCCATTTGTGCTGCAACCAGTAAGGCCAAAGGGGCGAAGCCACCCAAACCCTTTGGAAATCATATCTTGTTACCATGTGCCCCAGATACCCCAAGGTAGAACTACAAACATTGTTTGCCCAGCTGTGATTGTCTTGCTTTGGCCCCATTCCTTCTTTCTTTTTTTTTTTTGTACAGGGGCACTTACCCACTGAACTACATCCTCAGCCCTTTTCATTTTTTCTTTTGACATAGGGCCTTGCTAAATCACTTAGGGGCTAATTTTGCTGAGGCTGGCTTTGAACTTGTGATCCTCCTTATGCCTCACCCTCCCAAATCACCAGGATTATAGGCATGCCCACCACACCCAACCCCATTCCTTTTATCTGTGCTTCATCTCTCCCTTTCAAATAGGAATGTTTTTACCTGGTGCCACTGTATATTGAATTTATATAACTTGCTTTTGATTTTTATAGGGGTTCACAGCCAATTCTCAGAGGAGACCTAGGACTTGGGCTTTTGTGCAATACTAAAACTGTTAAAATTATGAGACTCTTAGAGATGAACTAAAAGCATTTTTACTGTGAAATGAACATGATCTTTTGGGAGCCAGACTGGAAATATTATGGTCTGGATATGTGGTATCCCCCCAAAGCTCCTGTGTTAATACAGGAATAGATTATGAGAGCTGTAACCTAATCAGCTCATTCTAGTTTGAATGGACTAACTAGATGGTAACTATGGGCTGGCACATATGGCTGGAAGAGGTGGATCATAGGGTGTGCCCTGGAAGGGGCTCATCTTCCCTGCTGCTCTTTCTACTTTCCCTTTCTCTGATTCCTGACCTTGCCATGAACAAGCAGCTTTCCTTCGCAGGGCCCTTTGGTCATGATGCTCTACTTCACCTTGGGCCCAAAGCAGTGTCCTCCACTGACCACTGACTGAGCCTCCAGAACCATGAGCCAAAATAAACTTTTCCTCCTCTTAAGTTATCCTTGTCAGGTATGTTGGTCACAGCACTGCAAAACTAACTAAAATAGTGGCCTTGTAAAATTTCATGTTAGTATATAATATTGAATTTATACAAAGTATTATTGATACATAAATAAAATTTCTTGAAGGACATTGAGACTCTACGGTTTAGCTGAAGAGGAAGAGAAAATCCAAAGATATAAAGAATAAGGAACAGGGCTGGGATTATGGCGCAGTGGTAGCGTGCTCGCCTAGTATGCGTGAGGCACTGGGTTCAATCCTCAGCACCACATAAAAATAAAATAAAGATATTCTGTTCACCTACAACTAAGAAAATAAAAAAATATTTAAAAAAAAAAAAAAAAGAATAAGGAACAGTTGAAGAAATTGGGAATATTCAACCAGAAGTTAAAGGATACCTGAGAATATGGCTTCAAAATGCAAAAATGCAGCCCAATTAAAAGGAGACCAAATTCGAGCTCCATAATAAAAAAGTTTTAAATAATTAATTGTTTATAAAAAATGAAAGGGGGCTGGGGATTTAGCTCAGTGTTAGAATGTTTGTCTAACAAGCACAGGACTTGGGTTCAGTTCCTAGCACCACACATACACACACATACACAATTTGAATGGGCTTATTGCTTATTCTAGAGGTAATAAAATAGAGGTCAATGAAAATGGTTAAGCAAAATAGTGCATGACTATTTGTTAAAATGTAATGAAAAAGGGCTGGGGTTGTAGCTCAGTGGTAGAGCACATGCCTAGCATGTGTGAGGCACTGGGTTCAATCCTCAACACTACATAAAAATAAATAAAAGGTATTGTGTCCATCTACAATTAATATTTTTTTAAAAAATGTAATGGAAAAGAACAATATAAACTGTATGAATAAACTTATCTTAGGATTCGTATGTTTTCAGCTATAAAAACAAAAAAGTTCAAGAATGAAAATATGGAAAAGCAAAATGGCTTTGTGAATTTTAAGTTTTCTATGACACCAAATTGTTGAATTTAAATTGATGGTATAAGCATATTTCAAAGACAGCTATAGTATTCTTTTAGCCACAAACAAAACAAAACAAAAACACCCACTTTCGATCATTGTCTTCCTTGAATGGTGTTACAAGTGGGTTCCCAAGAATATTTTAAAGTACGGTTTCTGTTATGTGAAAGAAACCTATTGTGATTTTTCTAGTATACATTTTGAATTTGTTTAAAAGTGAAGTCACACAAATAACAAATAAACCACAGTCACTCTGCCTAATGAAGAACAATGGAATAAGAATAATTATTATCTATTATAATATATTATACATATTATATATTATATTATAAATATTATTATTATACATAATAATAATAATTATTATTTTTGTAGTTCTGGGGATTGAACCCAAGGCCTCCCACAGACTACGTAAGCCTTCTAACACTGAGCCATACTGCCAACCCTGAACAGTGGAAATAAAATTATTAGGCAGTTATTTAAAAGCTTCTCCTTTAAACAGTAAGTACCATGCCAGACACGGTGTTGCATGCCTATAATCCAGCAGCTTAGGAGGCTGAGGCAGGAGGATCACGAGTTGAAAGCCAGCCTCAGCATTGGTAAGGTGCTAAGCAACTCAGTGAGACCCTGTCTCTAAATAAAATACAAAATATTTGAGCTAAGGATGTTGCTCAGTGGTAGAGTGCCCCTGAATTCAATCCCTGGTACCCATCCCCTCAAATAAGTCATACAAAAAAAAATGATTTCCAGTATGTGTTAGATTGATTTTAAAAAAACACTAAATTTAATATACGAAATCTAAACATTCTTTAGTTATCTTTTACTGTTATAAGTTTTATTTACTTTTCCCCACTTTTTGCACTCCATAGATACCATGTTATTTTTTATTGGAGACTAATCATGTGGCAGATACTGTGCCCAGTTATCAATAGTTTTCTGATAAATCAGGATAAGAAAAGGCAGTTTCTCTGAGAAAAGCATTTACTTTAAAAAGATAATAGACCTGCAGATGTAGCTCAGTGGTAGAGTGCTTGCCTACTGCATGCAATGTCCTAGGGTCATTCGCTCCCACCACCCCCCCTAAAAAAGATAAAGAAGGAAAGGAAAAAATAAGACCTTTACTTCTAAAGAGGTGAATTGATTATCTGGTTGGATAGAAAGCTTACTTTCCACTGCATATAGTTTTATCCCAGATTCATAGATAAAACTTGGCATATGCAAGGTCCTGAGTCCCATCCCCAGCACCAAAAGAAAAAAGTTTTCAACTGTAATATGAAGAGCCATACAGTCAAATAGTTAAAATATGAAATGAACATTGGACAACACTGAAGACAACTTTTTTTTCCCTTGTGTTCTAGAGATCAAAACCAACCTGGTAAGGTCTACTATTGAGTTACATCCTCAGCTCTTCTAATTTTTAAAATTTTGAGACAGGGTCTCCCTAAATTATTCATGCTGACTTTGAACTTTGCAATTCTTCTGCCTCAGCTTGGGGAGTAGCTGTGATTACAGGCATGCACCACATGTCTTCTTCCAATACTACTCTCTCAAATATTCTATTATAAAGTCCAAAACCTATGTTAATGTAACACTTTTATTTGCAAACCAATATTTTGTAAGAGTAACACAAGGACTTTATTATGAAGAGGTTGTGTTCTGTTTAGAACTACTTTTTAAGGTTATTTCCTGAAGCAAGAGTAAATGATATCTGGTTTTATTTGTTTTATCCAATTTGTCTAAAAAGATTTGGAGGTGTGCTATTGGTACTTCTTAAAATTCTTCTTTAAATCTAAATGGCCTGGGGCTTGCCCAGATTTGTGCTCTCTTGAGTCATTCCATACCATAGACATATTTTAAACATTAATTTTCGATATCAATCTTTCACAATATTAGTAAAAAGGAAACTAATAAAAAGTATAGAATCCTTCGTGTTTCCACCCCCACCTCTTAAAGGAACCAACCAGGAAAATCGAAGACAGACTCT
>PVHX01026184.1:0-21272 GCA_004024805.1 Geosciurus inauris
AAAAAAAAAAAAAAAAGTGTTGTAAATGACTAGGTGATATGAAGAAAAGGCTAAGCATTAGGTTGGAAAATTTGTACGCAAATTCTGGCTTCCACTCAGAAAAATCAGAAAATCTTAACTTGTGCTATCATTCATAGTCTGTTTATCTTGATCGATACCCAGACCCTACCCCCACAGTTCCTGGTGTAGCTTTGAAGCCAAGGATCTGCATGTTGGCAAGAAAAATCTGCCAAGGCGGTCTCTGTCCTCACATTCTGGTCCCAGCTTTCCTCTTTAGCTTCTGGCAGAGAAAGGCCTTTCTCAAACTGGTGACATTGTCTAGGCAAATTCAAATATGAGTGTGTTGGTTTTCAGTCCTGATGATTTCCTTGGAGACCTTTTCCTAGTATCTTGCCAAGTGCATAGAGGGTGAGGAGCAGGAGGGAGGCAGGCTGTGACACTGACTAGTGGCTGGCTAGTGGCTGCTCTGTGCAAGGCACTGCTGGCTGGGCTGCCCCGAGTCAGGAAGTGACAGGGCTCCCCCACCGTGTATTTCCTAGGTAATATTTTATTCTAGGCATAACATTATAATTTATTTATTTGTTACCAAGGATTGAACCGAGGGGTGCCTAACCACCGAGCTACATTCCCAGCCCTTTCTATGTTTTTATTTTAAGACAGGGTCTTGTTAAATTGCTTAAGGCCTCACTTAGTTGCTGAGGCTGGCCTCGAGCTTTCAATCTTCCTGCCTCAGCCTCTTGTCATTGGGATTACAGGTGTGTGCCACCATGCCTGGCTTAAGTTTTGAATAAATAATATAGACACATTGTCCAAAACTTAAAAGTACAAAAGATACACAGGGAAAAGTATAACTCCTTCCCACTTCAATCTTATTATTATTATTATTATTTTTTGTGAATTGTCTTAGAGATGTTCTGTTCAAAATAGCATGCATATATAATTATTCTTTTAAAAATGTAAATAATCGTTAATACACTGTGTAGAATATTAGACATAACATTTTTAGATTGTTATAGAAGCAAAAGCAAAGCATGGATACATTTTTCCATATAACTAAGGCAAAAAAATAGTAAGATTGTGTTTGGGATGATGAGTTAAGGATGGGGAAAAAATGTGTATGTGAGTTTAGATTTAGCACATATCTTGACTCAGACTGCCTGTCCATTTCAATGACATTTGTACAGTTCTTATGTAAATTCTCATATGTGGGCAATTAAAATCTACCTCTAGCAATGCATCAAGTATTTAATAGCTAAATTGATTTATTCCTGCTAGAAAGCATTTATTTAGTGTAGTTATCTTGATATTTTAGGCAGAAATGGTAAGGAAGTTGCTTCTAGAAAAACTTGTGGAATTATGTAAGGAGAAAGGAAGAATTCATTCTGAATTCTGAGAAGCAGGAGGAGTGCAAGTCATCACCTGTGAATTCTTAGGAAGCAATGCTTAAAGGCCACTGAACTCTGTTCCTGGTACATTAGGACCAGAGAATTATGCAATGCTCTGAGGCAGAGGAATAAACAAGGTCAGAAGCAGGTGCTTGTTCCACAAGAACAGAACTTACTGTTTAGGTGCCTGAAGGGTTGCTTGATTTCCTTCCTGGCTATGAGTACACAGTGTTTGACTGCCCTGCAGTGCTGTCAGCAAGCATTTGGAACATGACAGCTTGTCTCCAAGCAGTTCTTTTTAAAAATTTTCCCCATTTTTTTATTTGGTACTGGAGATTGAACTCAGGTGCACTTGACCACTGAGCCACATCTCCAGCCTTATTTTGTGTTTTATGTAGAGACAGGGTCTCACTGAGTTGCTTAGCACCTTGCCATTGCTGAGGCTGGCTTTGAACTTGCGATTCTCCTGTCTCAGCCTCCCTAAGTGCTGGGATTACAGTCTTGTGCCACTGCACCTGGCTCCCAGTTTTTTTATTGGTACAACATGGTTGTACATAATAGTGGATCTGTTGTCGCATATTCATACACGCATGTAATATAACAACATAATTTGGCCAGTATCATTTCCTAGTGTTTCCCCTTTCCTTCCCTCCTCCCTCCCCTTGGTCCCTTTCCTCTACTCTATTCATCTCCCTTCCAAGTAGTTCTTAGTGTATGCTCCATTTCTTATTCTGTCTCATTTCCCTTTGGTTAGTTTCATCACAATCACATTCAAGAAAATTGTTATAGGAATCAGGCCTGCGCCCAGAAGCAAGCTGATTTTGTCAAGCCAGAAGGAAAAGTGTAAGGAATGTGCATTCTTGAGGTTGGCTGTGGAAGAGGTCTGCTCTTCTATTTCCTTACATTTGTACACACAGCTTCCTTGGGCTGTGCTGCCCAGAGTTTGGATGGCACAATTGCCTCTTTATAATGCTTCTCTTACTAGGTAGGGGGAAAAGGCTGCCACTTTGGGATTAAGGACTCCACACTGTTTTCTCCAGAAAGAGAGTTATTTTCCACGGGAGAAAAGAAGTGACAGTGGTGGCCATTGTGTGCTTAGGATTTGGAGTTTTATTTAGACTTGATCATGCTCCAAAACACAGACTTAGAGACTGGATTTTGCTAAGTTTAATTTTAGGTAAGTTCAGGAAGTAGAGATCTGATGGTGGACTTTTTCCTTTTTCTCTCTCTTTTTTCCTCCATCATTGCTATTTGGGTATCACTTATGACTATAACTGACTCTGGGTTCCTAAATACATCATTTGACCCTTCTGCACATTTGGCTAAAGTGAGATTTCATGAGTGGGTTTGAGCAATGGCAACCAGTGAACAGATATTTGAAATAATTCAGACACTCAATAGGCTGATGTTTGGGAAAATTTTTCTTTTATTGTATAGATGAGGGAGCCTGAGGTCTTAGATTTTAATCATGGTAAGGAGCAGCTTCACTCTGTTCATCAAGTCACAGACTGTCCTGGCTTCTAGCTGGGGAGTTTGGACATGAAAAGAACGGGTAAATGAATGGGAAAGGCTTCTCACACTGTTCACGCTTTAGGGACCATGACCAGGTACTTGCCCTACTCCCGTTGGCTCAAGTGTTAGCTTGGTGTACAGGGGACAGCTTATTCTATCCAAACTCTTTTCTCAACTAAGATAAAACTGGGCATGAAGATCAGGCTATGATGAGGTTGCATTGGGGGAAATGAAATGCATATTAGTCCCAATCTGGATAGCCGGGAGCTTCAACATGTGCTTGAAAAGCTTGGCTGGTGCTATAGGAACTAGAGTTTTCTCTTTATGGGATTAGAAAGTTCTGGGTCTTCACTTTGACCATATTCTAGATCTTATCTATAATTAATTCTTTTTTATTTATGCTTATTGGCTTTTAAATTTTTAAGGATTTTTGTTGTTTTATTTTTGGTTTGGTACTGAGGATTGAACCCAGAGTTACTCTACCACTGAGCTACATCCCCAGCCCATATATATATATGAAAAAAATATATATTTTAAACAGGGCCTCACTAAATTGTGCAGGCTGGTCTTGAACTCGTGGCCTTCCTGTCTCAGTCTCTCAAGTAGCTGGAATTGCAGGTGTGAACCACCATGCCAGGCTCAGGTGTTTTTTTCAAGTGCATAAGATTTCAGTGGCTGCTGTAAGGGATGCTGATTTATATATTGAAGTAATGTGGAATGTGTTAATGGGTTTCTGGTATGGTGTCTTTTCTTCCTTGCTATTGAAGGCTTGGGGGCAAGGCAGGACAGGGGCCATGTAGTAGGAGACTACATAAGGAAGGGAGATAGGAATTGAATTCTCTCTGGCCTGGAGCTTGACCTTTGCCTATCTTTGTGGACAGTTCTGTTAGGAAGTATGAGGCGATAGCTTTTCTTGTGCAAAGGAAATTTAGATCTCTCCAGTATTCTAGTTGAGAGTCTAGGGTCTCCAGAAATATCAGCATCCCCCACAGAAGCATTGATGCTTTTCACACTTGAGTGATACACCTAAGCTCTTTTTAAAGGCCAATTAGCATAAATGAAGAACAAAATAATTAATTTTTAAGACTCAGAGCATAACAATGGATAATCTTGAGACATAGGAGTTTCTAGCTGTGAGAGTTCCAAAAGGAAGATCTTGGGAGCAGAGGGCAGTACTAGGCCCAAGAAAAGCATTTCCTGTGCCCTTTGGGTAGCTGTCCTTGGGTCCCCTTTCTGAGGTTCCTCTTAATTCACCTGCGATAGCCTGAGCCTTTTTTTTTTTTGGTATCGGGGACTGAACTCAGGGGTAGTCGACCACTGAGCCACATCCCCAACCCTATTTTGTATTTTATTTAGAGACAGGGTCTCACTGAGTTACTTACTGCCTCGCCTTTGCTGAGGCTGGCTTTGAACTTGCCATCCTCCTGCCTCAGCCTCCTCAGCTGCTGAGATTACAGGTGTGTGCCACCATGTTCAGCTGATAGACTGAGTTTTTAAGGGGGTAAATTGAAAACCTTTTAATCTCTGAAAGAAATCATAACAGAATAAATTAAGTATGAGGAGCCAGGTTTGTCAATTCTACCATGTCTATGTGCTATCCCACCACTCAGAAAATCCTTATCAACATTTATGAGCTTCCTCATACCTGAGCTTTCTACCTTGTTTAAAAATTTTTAATTTTTTTATTAGTTGTTGATGGACCTTTATTTTATTTATTTATATGCTGTGCTGAGAATTGAACCCAGTGCCTCACACGTGCTAGGCAAGTGCTTCACCACTGAGCCACACCCCAAGCCCCTTTCTGCCTTCTTCTAAGTGGCAGGTGCCATCTTGGTTCCTGTGCTGTCTCTCAAGTAAAGAAAGAGAGCTAGGGCCGGACATGGTGGCACATACCTGTAATCCCAGCACTTGAGGAGGCTGAGACAGGAGGATCACAAATTCAAAGCCAGCCTCAGTAATGGCAACGTGCTAAGCAACTCAGTGAGACCCTGTCTCTAAATAAAATACAAAATGGGGCTGGAGACGTGGCTCAGTGGTCGACTACCCCTGAGTTCAATCCCCAGTACCAAAAAAAAAAAAAAAAAGAGGGCTAGTCTGTTCCCTGCAGAACTCTCATTCAATTTAGCCTCTCTACTAGTCTTGAGATTCTGATCTTGTGGAGCTAGAGTGGTGACCCCCCTTCCAGGGATGTGTATGTGTATGTATTTCCATTGATAAGAAAAATAGTTTCACCGGACACAGTGGCGCACACCTGTAATCGCAGCACTTTGAGAGGCCGACATGGGAGAATCGCGAGTTCAAAGCCAGCCTCAGCAATGGCGAGATGCTAAGCAACTCAGTGAGACCCTGTTTCTATATAAAACACAAAATAAGGCTGGGGATGTGGCTCAGTGGTCAAGCACCCCTGAATTCAATCCTTGGTACCAAAAAAAAGTTTCTATTTTGGGGGTCCCCTCCTGGGGAGGAGTAAGATAGATAGGTCTCCCTCTAAGAAAAAGGATCTTTCATCTTAATGGGAATTTATATACACAGAGCTACTAGTAAGAAGTAGAAAACAAGACTGTAGTGAAGAAGGAACTTCTGATGGTTTCCAGGCAAAATCAAAACAACACATTTGAGCACCTCCTCATGAGGAAAGAGAAGGAGATTTTTGCTGAAGGAAGCAGAAGAGCGGTAGGTATCTTGTGTTCCCAGGGTTTGGTTTTGGTTTAGAATTCTCAAATTCTAGCTCCTGTCACCTCCTTGACTTCCTTAATCTGAGTCCTTGAGGTGCAATTTTCAGATAATCTGGCTTAATGAGGTACCATAATTATGGCTCTTGGCACAATAGCCCAATTCCTCTCTCTATAGTCCCATATGTTCTCATGAGACAGGGAAAGGGGGAAGGAGATTCTTGTACTGGAAGGATCATGTTGGCAGCTTAATTATGAAAACTGCTGATGTAAATAATTCTTTCGGCTCTTACCAGTTTCAATTTAGCTATTTCTAATTATGTCACCTACCATTAGATTATTTTTCCCTAGGTATGGAACAAGTTAAACATCAGCTGTTGAGTTGGTTATCTAAGCTCTCTCAGTTGTGGAACACCACCACCGCAAGATTCCATTGCCTCCCCCATGTTAGGCTGTGAGAAGGGTGGGCAATGCCCAGGGCAGATCTTTGAGCTGGATAATTGGGCTCTGACATCTGGCCAAGTTACACTAAGGAGCTGTGAGCAAAGTACTGTACTTTTCTATCTAGATTTTTAATACATTCCAGAAATGTAGCACCAGCTCTCTTGTGCCAGTGGATAGGAAGGTTGTTTTTAGGGACTGGACATACGATTTGGGTTGATTACTTTTGCTAGTAGAATCTTAACACTATAAGGAAAAACCTGTCTGGCAAAATGCTGGAGTTCACGAAAGCCTGTGAGTGTGATTTGACCAGCCTCTCTGAAAAACGGCTGATAGAGCTGTCTGTATTAATTTGCCAAGATTGACATAAAAAGGGCTTAAACAAAAGGAATTTATTCTCTCATAGTTCCAAAGACTGTAAGGACAAAATCAAGGTGTTGGCAGAGTTAGTTCTATTTTGGAGCTCTGAAGGAGACTTTTTGTACACCGTCTGGTCCTAGCTGGCAGTCTTTGGCTTGTAGAAGCATCACTTCAGTCTCTGCTTCCATCATAACATGTATGTCATTCTCCTGGGATCCATGTCCCTGTATCAAAATGTTCCCCTTCATGTAAGGATACTAGTCATTGGATTAGGGATGACCGTAATCTAGTACGATCTCCTTTTAACTTGATTGCATCAGTAAAGACTCAATTTCCACATAAGGTTACATTCACAGGTACTGAGGGTTGGGATTTGTGTATCATTTTGTAGGACACAATTCAATTCACAACACTCCTCTCATCCATCTCCCTCTGGGACTCTTGTTTGTCCTCTGACCTTATCTCCCTGTGTTCAGGGTCTTCCTCCATGATCTCTCCACACCATCGATAGAATGATCTTTTTACAATGTAGAGAAAAATCATATTATTCTTCTGCTTAAAAATACTCTGACTTCTAAAGTCTATATTCTTTTTTTTTAATTTTTTTTTAGTTGTCAATGGACCTATATTTTATTTATTTATACGTGGTGCTGAGAATTGAACCCAGTACCTCACACATGCAAGGCAAGCGCACTACCACTGAGCCACAACCTCAGCCCCTAAAGTCTATATTCTTGATTTGACAAATTCCTTCACTCAGTTCTCACTGGACCATTGTCCTTATGGCATAATGTGGGGCAGGAACCTGTCCCTCTTGCACAGGATCTTAATTGAAGCTGGCTTTGCCTGCCAGGCTCTGCTAATTAGTCTCCCCTGCTACTGGGCTTCTGAATCACTCTGCCCCTTAGATTACTTGGGAAGTAATCTAAGTAATTACTTGGGATTTCTTGCATGATTGTTCCTACAGATGCCTTCCTTGTCTTTCTCCTTAGATGTTAGTTATTGTACTTTGACTTATTTCCTAAACTTTCTTTTTTTTTTTTTTTTTTTTTTTTTTTTTTTTTTTTTTTTTTTTTTTTTTTTTTTTTTTTTTTTTTTTTTTTTTTTTTTTTTTTTTTTTTTTTTTTTTTTTTTTAGTTGTTGATGGACACAATGTATTTATTTTATTTTTTTTTAATTTTTTTATTTTTTTTAATTTTTTTTTTAGTTGTAGGCGGACAGAATATCTTTATTTTATTTTTATGTGGTGCTGAGGATCGAACCCAGTGCCTCAGGCATGCCAGGCGAGCACGCTACCACTGCGCCATAACCCCAGCCCCCAATGTATTTATTTTATTGCTTTGTATGTGGTGCTGAGGATCGAACCCAGGGCCTTACGCATGTGAGGCAAGCGCTCTACCGCTGAGCTACAATCCCAGCCCTCCTAAACTTTCACTGAAAGAAGGCAAGGTAGACCTCCATAAGGCAGTTGGATTATATATACTCATGAAACTAACAATTCACAAAGCTGTCTTTCCTTAATCGACTGTGGCAACATGACACATTGCTTATGGATTTATTTCCTGTGTGTGTGGTGGAGGGTGACAGTGTTTTCATTCAGAATAAAGATGTATTGATGAAAATAATATTGAGAGATAAAATGCTGTGAAGCCTCTACCTAGCTGGTTTGCTGACTTGATTTTGCTGCACTTACATTTTTCTGAGATGGCAACAAGAAAATCAGTCTGTTCCAGGGATTAAGTGACTGAATCTCTAGTAAGATTTTAAGGATCTATATATTTGTTGAACACTTAAGTTTAGTAGCACAATCCATTTGCAGAGGGGCAGCAGTCATGTTCAATGGGTTAAAGTATGGAATCTGGAGTTATAAACTGGATTAGTAATCCTTTAATTTATATCTATGTGACCTCAGGGAACTGATCCTTTTCAAGCCTTCATATAATTCCTGACAGAGTTCATGTTCAATAATAATATCAGGTGCCACTAGTTTGTTGATTTTCATACAAATGATCCGCATCTGAGAACTTTATAATTCTTACTTAACAAACTAAGTGCCTTAATGGGAATGCTGGATGACAATACTTGTATGTCTTTGATTTTAATTGACATTTCTTGCTTTTTATAAGTAGCCCTCTAAATGACACAAAGGAAAAGTGTCTGATTCAGTGGAAGAATAATAGAGAAAATGTAACTTATGTTATTAAAAACTGAAATCTTTCCTGCTTACAGAAAGTATAGGCAATTTAAAAGGGAAAACAGTAAGACAGAATTTTTTTAAATTTAGAAATATTATTTTTTAATATTTTTATTAGTTGTTGATGGACCTTTATTTATTTTATATGGTGCAGAGAATCGAACCCAGTGCCTCACACATGCTAGGCAAGTGCTCTGCCACTGAGCCACAACCACAGCCTTGTTTAGAAATACTGTTAAAAAGAAATGAATCTATACCCTGATGAACTTTGAAAACATGCTATCTGAAATAACTCATGTATAAAAAGACAACTGTTGTATGATTCTGCTTATGTGAAATATCTAGAATAGGGCAGTTCATAGGGACAGAAAGTAGAGTTGATGTTAGGGGCTGTGAACAGAATTTTTATTTAGATTAAATATAACAGACATGAAAGGCAGACAGAATAAACCTGGAATGAGGCAAGAGTTAAAATTGGTCAATTCTGCAGGTGTGGTGGTGCATATCTATAATCCTAGCAATTCGGGAGGCTACTGCATGAGGATCACAGTTCGAGGCCAGCCTCAGGAACGTAGTGAGACGCTGTTTCAAAATAAAAAATAAAATGGTCTGAGGACATAGCTCAGTGGTAAAGCACCTGTGGGTTCAGTTTCTAGTACCAAAAGGGGGAAAATTGATCAATTCTGGCAAAGAGCCCCCCCCCCCCCATGGTACTATGAAGTGCCAACCTTGAGGAAAACATGAATGCTATTTGGTTGGTTTTTATTTGCTTGTTTGTTTTTTATGGAGATTTCCCCCAGGGGTACTTTACCACTGAGCTACATCCCTAATCCTTTTTGTTTGTTTTGAGTCAGGGTCTTGCTAAGTTGCTGAGGCTGGCCTCAAACTTATGATCCTCCTGCCTCAGCTTCTGAGTCTCTGGGATTACAGGTGTATTCCATCATGCTCAGTGTCCTCCCAGCTTTTTAAAAATTTCCACATACAGTATTTAGAGTTGGTTGGATGGATGATTACATTTTCCATACATATGTTCTCATATAACTATTCAAAGAAAATGAGGGTTTTAAACTGTACTTAGAACTCTCTTCTAAGATATTTTCTCTCTGTAACATTTCTCTCTTTCCCACAATCAGGTGAAAATGAAATCCTTGCAACTCTGCGTGCCATTTCCAGCAAAAACAAGATCTGGAGATCGTATATTGGCATGGGCTATTATAATTGCTCGGTGCCACAGACCATTTTGCGGAACTTACTGGAGAACTCAGGATGGTAATGTATCTCCTGGTTACAGAACAGGAATACTGTGATCTGCCTGATTCTTCCCATTCTCCTCCTTTCCCCCAGGTGCATCAGAGTCCATATTCTGACACCTACTTCCTGATATTGTCTCTAAGCTCCAGGAACCTACCTGGTTTTTCTGACTGGGAAGTCTCCTCGCTCAAGTGTTGAGGAAATAGAAGCTTCTACCTGCTTTTATTCCAATAACATCAAGCACTCTAAATTGCAGATACTGGTAATGACTTCTCTGCAACTTGGTTTCTGTGCTGTCTTTGAGTAGGACATCAGACCCACAGGTGGTAGACTCAGGGCTTTGTTCCTCTTTGGTGACGCTGGAACTTTTGGCTAGATCTGAGCTTCCTCAGTGAATCAGTAGTGGAGTCCAGGAGAGAACTCAGTGGATTGTCTTTTCTCAGGATTTTAAGGTGACAGATAATGACCACCTCCACCCCTGCCCCATATCTGAGTTCATAACCAACTGAAAATGAAAAGACACAGTGTCATATAAATGAAGATCATAATATTAGTTTGATTACTTAGCACTTGATTGACAAAGAAAGCATGTGTATTCTGTGGATAGGCTCTTCTTGAAAAAGCAAGAAAAGGGCCTGAGTTGTGCATGTGTGGTTACTTGCTCCGGTTGCCTCACCCCCCAGACGAGTCATTCCTGCTCTTCTAGGGGTCTGCACATCTGCACACCTGCGTTCCATGTCCACTCTGGCTGTCACTGATTGAACACCCTGAATGCACTTTCACATTTGAGGAACAACTTGGAGGCCTCTTCCATGCTACTTTGCTGTTTCCCACTGCTGAGTGCTAAATGTCATAAAGAGCCAGAGAAGTTCACATTCCAGTACTAAACAAGCAAACACCTCAGACATGTCCTGCTGGGCAGAGGCCATGGTTCCAACAGTGAATGAGGGCAGATCAAGGCAGCTGCTGCTTTTGTCCCTTGGGAAACAATGGCTAACCATGGAGAAAGGAGGGCAGGGCCCTCTGTCCCTCCTTTTTGGATTGGTGCCATTTTATAGGCCAGATTTTTTTTTTTTGGTACCAGGGATTGAACTCTGGGGTACTCAACCACTGAGCCACATCCCCAGCCCTATTTTTGTTTTATGTAGAGACAGGGTCTCACTGAGTTGCTTAACAGCTCACTAGTTGCTGAGGCTGGCTTTGAACTCACAATTCTCCTGTCTCAGCCTCCCAAAGTGCTAGGATTACAGGAGTGCACCACTGGGCCCGTAGGCCAGAATGTTTGAATTGAAACTTTATTTCAAGTGAAGCCTTAGTCCAAAAGGAAGAAGTCTACCTGGGAATATAGGTGTAGACTTATTCCCAGTATAAAAACAGAGATAATATGGAGTGGAGGAGTTGATGATGATTCTTAGATGATTTGTTTGTGTAAGAAATAACTCTAATTTCTAGTAGGACCATTATGATGTGAGGGCAGAGAAAATGGTTGCCTCTGTATTTCAAAATGCATTTACAGCAAGGTGCAGAGATTGTCTTTCAGATTAACATATATAAAATCAACTTTAGTAAATGGCAGGTAAAGGAATCACCTCAACAGGATCTTTTGAAATACCCACGTATGTTTCAAATTGACAAATCTTAAAATTTTGATCAATACTTTGCATCTTTTATCTGCTTTTCCCGAAGTGCCACTATCATCTGGTGGGTGAGAGTGCTTTGTCCTAGATGGAGTTATGTGTCACATCTTTATAGGAGCCAGATCTGTTGGTACAATCATGCTGCATTGCCATCCCTGCATATAGCTTTTAGTTTTAATAGGCTCCACTTCTTTATTAATAATAGGAAGACAGGACCATCTAAGGACTCGGTTGTATGTAAATGTGTTTGCATTGCTAAGGGCTTCTTTTCCATTGTGATATTAGTAAATGTTTGAATGGTAAACTCCAATGTTGATTTCAAAAGCAAATGGACTGTCTCTCTGCCCCCTATAAAAAGCCTCCAAAGTTCATGAATGGGCAGCAACTTTCCAGCTGTCTGAGTGTTGGCCTGCAGCCTTTGCTTTTGGTGGCCATACAGAATATTCACCATATTGCTCTTTTGTTGTGAACGAATGTGTTAATTTACTTTAGAAGCAGCCAGCATTTTGAGAAGGAGGCAGTGTTTTTGTGTGCCCTTGTTTCCATTTTGGGGTGCATATTAAATATTGTTTCTTTTCATTCTCCAAAAACTGATCTGAACTAGAGAAAGATACTGAACCCAGCCAGCACCGATAGGGAAGGCTGTGCACACGTGGGTGGTGTACTCCACATTATCATCCTTATGAATGGTTTCCATAGAGATGGAACCAACAAATTCCGGTGACGTGAGGTGAAAATAAATGGGTAACACAGCATCGAAAGAATACAAACATTTAGGCCCTGAAAAGAAAATTTACATCAAATCTAGAGTTTGTTTTATGGGGCCATTGTTCCAACTTTTCAGCTGCTGATAACATCAGTAACCAATATCAGTAACATGCACATTTTCTTTGTGGCTTTCTGTTTTATGTAATTTTGGTACCAGGATTAAAATGAGAGGCACTCATGAGTGTTTGTCTTCCTGCAAACCCCCACTACCTCCCTCTTTTCCAGTTCCAAAAGAAAGTCACAGCCAAAATGATAGAGAATACTGATTCATTTGCATAAATGTTAATGTCATGTTTTGAAAATATCAGACATCCTGTCTGAGCAGAAATAAAAGCCTTTTTGGATATGCAGATGCTTTTTTTAATGTACATTGACATATATACAGAAACCAACTGAGTTAATTAGAACATAGACATTGTGGACCACAGACACATTTTCTTTCTTTTTTTTTCTTTGCTGTGCTAGGATTGAACCCAGAGGTACTGTACCACTGAGATACATCCTAGTTCTTTTTATTTTTAATTTTGACACAGGATCTGCCAAGTTGCTGAGGCTGGCCTTCAATTTACTATCCCCCTGTCTTAGCCTCCCAGTAGCTGGGAGGAACTAGAGGCATGCCTGCCACTTTATATCGACTGTTAGAACACATGACTGTTAAATTTCCTAAAGCCAGGGACTTAGAAAGCAACATTTATTAGTGTTTTTTGTTTTTTTTTTTGGTATTGAAGATTGAACTCGGGGGCACTCAACCACTGAGCCACATCCCCAACCCTATTTTGTGTTTTATGTAGAGACAGGGTGTCACTGAGTTGCTTAGTGCCTCGCCATTGCTGAGGCTGGCTTTGAACTCACGATTCTCCTGTCTCAGCCTTCCAAAGTGCTGGGATTACAGGCTTGCGCCACTGTGCCGACTTATCAGTGTTATTTTTCATTCAAAAGAATTTGCAATTGCTAATTTACAAGTGTTGTTTACTTAAATAACAATTGGGCAGTATATTGCCATTTACAAGGTGTTTTATGTATGTGAATCTGATTTGAGTTTTAATAAAAACCTTTGATATAGGTCATTGATGGCCAAGAGGAATCAGCTAGAGAGTTTAGTTACTTGTCTGAGTTCACAACTAGTAAATTGAAGAATTAAAACTAAAATCCAGTACTATCACTATTACTACTACCTCTTTTTTTTTCTGGTGATTCTTGGGTTTGAACTCATGTACTTACGTGTGCTAGGCTTGCACTCTACCATGGAACTATATTCTTAGCCCTTCTTATTTATTTATTTATTTTTGTGGTGCTGGGGATTGACCCCAGGGCCTTGTGCATGTGAGGCAAGCACTCTACCAACTGAGCTATATCCCTAACCCCTTATTTTACTTTTGAGACAAGATCTTGTTAAATTGCAGAGGTTATCCCTGAGCTTGTGTTCTTCTTGCCTCAACTTCCTGAGTTATAGTGGTGTGCCACCATGCCCTGCACCTAGGATTCTTAATACCAGATACAGGGAAATCTTTGAGTCAATGTACTACTTACTGGAGTACACACAGGTACAAACTTTCTGGAAAGGAACATGGAAATATGTACTGAGAACCTAAAACTAATTATCATATATGAATTAAAATTCTACTTCTAGGAATTTATCCTGAGGAAATAGACCTAGATAAGGTTGTTTAGTATTATGCTATTTTTTAAAAATATTTTTTAGTTGTCAATGGACCTTTAATTCATTTATTTATATGTAGTGCTGAGGATCGAACCCAGTGCCTCACACATGCTAGGCAAGCACTCTACCACTGAGCGACAACCCCAGCCCCTATTATGCTATTTTTGATGTTAAAATCAAATGTCATTAAACTTGAAAGAACTTGCTAAATGTAAATTCATTTAAATGGATAACTTATGATTTAAATTTAAAAAATGAAATAAAATTATTTAATACCATAAAAAAATAAAGTTATATTTTGAATAATGTGTAAAGTTGTTAAATTGTTCATGGAATAATGTTAACTGAAAAAAAAATATAAGACTTTATGATGAATATAATCCTCATTTCAGATATAAATATGATTATAATATAGAAAAGAGACTGAAAGAAATGCACTTGTTTACTGTAGTTATCTTGAAATTTGAGGATTATGAGTAATTTTATTTTCTCAATAGTTATCTGAGTTTTCCAGCTTATTACAATGAAATACATACAACATAATCATAAAAAAGATGGAAAATATATTCCTGGCATACAGAAGGTAGTTAATAAATGGTATCTAATGTCTTTAACTTTTGGAACATATAGTAAAATAAAAATTAGTGTTATTCTTACCATGCAGAAAATATCACATTTGGTTTACTAGCTTGTTTTTACAAATTTATAAAAATGGGTCATAGCATTTTATATTTCACTTTAAAAATTAATATCTTGAACATCATCTAATGTCAGGAAATATTTATTTATAGCATTGTTTTTAAAGAGTGCATCATATTATATGCATGTTTTTGATTATTTCACTATTCCCTTTAGTGAACACTTAAGGTTGTTGCTTGTTCTCCCCATTTGGTGCTACTGAATTCTTTCGGAACACCACTCTCTCCCTGTTGTTTATTCTAGGTCTTTCTCTATGGATATACTAAAATCCTTGCTATTTATCAGATGAGCTAGCTGGTACATGCATATGTCTCTGTGTGTCTGCATTCCAAACAATGGAAGCCAAATGGAAGTTTGTGTTAGCCAGGCAACCTGAGCATGTGGCAGGAATAGCACCACGCCTGTCTTCATGGCTTCAAGCTGTGCACAAAGGTCTAGTCTGATTTGAGATCACAGCTGCCCATTGTCCATGCCTTTGGTGTGACCCCATTCCTGTGCACATTCCCTTTTTAATTGCCTGCACCATGGATTGTGTGCCTCATTCATTCCAGTTCACCACCCACTTAGAATTTGGCAAAAACTAATTTACAGTTGCTAAGCCAGGGCATTCAAGGAATTAACTGAAGCAAAAATTTATTCTGCTGTATATACACCTACATATACATTGTTATATGGGCAAGTTTCTGGAAATTATTTAAAAGTCTTGATATTGTACTGCTTGCTAAAGCAAAGTCCTCTGTACACTTCCCCTAAGAGATAAAATGTTTAAAACAAAACCAAAAAGACAAGATATTGATATCAAAGGCTACAAAAAAGGGTGAGGGAATGAATGGAAATATTCCAAAGATGATTACCAGAATAGGCGTGAAAGGAAAAGAACCTGAAGAAATAATCAGTCACCAGCCGTGCGTGGTGGCGCAAGCCTGTAATCCCAGCACTTAGGGAAGCTGAGACAGGAGAATCACGAGTTCAAAGCCAGCCTCAGCAACGGTGAGGTGCTAAGCAACTCAGTGAGACCCTGTCTCTACATAAAACACAAAAATAGGGCTGGGGATGTGGCTCAGTGGTCGAGTGCCTCTGAGTTCAACTTCCAGTACCAAAAAAAACAAAAACAAAAAAGAAAAGAAAAGAAAAGAAATAATCAATCACCAAAAACTTTTTTCTAAGATTCTTTTTTTTTAAGTTGTAGATAAACACAATGTCTTTATTTTATTGCTTTGTATGTGGTGCTGAGGATCGAACCCAGGGCCCCACGCATGCGAGGCAAGCACTCTTACCGCTGAGCTACAATCCCAGCCCCTCTAAGATTCTTTTAACTTGGAAATATAATAGGGATATTTATGAATGTCAGTCTCCTGCAGGTGCATGGACTCAGACCTGATCCATGTTGGTGGTAGTCAGAACAAATGGGTTTTTTGTGAAAAAAGTAACAGCTCTGTTTTAAGTCCTCAGTCACCCCCATCCTGTCACTTTATTTTATTTAAAACATTTATCACTCTGAAATCTGAAATGATTCTATTTATTGTCTCTCTTCTCCCTTAAAATATATTTCCCTTGGGATCAGGGACTACTAACCACTATGTTTATGAATCTATAATAGTTCCTGGTACTAAGAAGACAGTACTGGAGGATGGGTGAATGAATGAAGAAATGAAAAAAAAAAAAAAGTACAAAGGGACTTGTGGAGTTAATTCACATATCTAAAGCCACATTCTTGGCTGACAACTAGCAATCATAAAAATAGAATCCATGTCTATGTGATGTCTATGTGGCCTTCTAGTCATTTGTTACCCCTGAATTTTGCTAGCTATGTAGTTAATATCTATTGACTTAGAAGCTAGTGAGAATTCTTAAATAAATGTCTTAATTTCTTCTTCTTCTTTTTTTGTACTAGGGATTGAACCCAGGGCACTTTACCCCTAAGCTACATCTCCAGCTCTTTTTACATTTTTATTTTGAGGTAATATCTTGCTAAGTTGCTGAGACTGGCCTCAAACTTGCCATCTTCCTGCCTCAGCCTCCTAAATTGCTAGGATTATAGGCATGGGCCACTGTGCCTGTGCCCCACAGATATCTGTTAATTTCTTAGGAATACATAGAACTTCTCCTTTTTAATATAAAGCAAATATAAAAATGTTTCAAGTATTAGATAATAGATTCTTGGATGCTTTCCTATTATGAACTGTGAAAGATTGGTGCTTTATTTCAAGGAAAGATAATAGGAAGTACAAGTGCTGTTTATAATATCATAGGTAGGCTCATGTGGATTTTAAGAGCTACTTTACAACGAAACACATTTGTACAATAAGACCATTAAAATAGTAATGTTCTGCTAGGCACAGTGGTACATGCCTGTAACCCTTGAGTGTCTGAGGCAGGAACAGCGCAAGTTCAAGGATAGTCTGGACAATTTATTGAGACTCTGTCTCAAAATAAAAAATTAAAAGGTGTAGGCTTGTAGTTCAGTGGCAAATCACCCCAGATTCAATCCCCAGTGCTCACTCTTCCTCCAAACAGTAACATGTTAAAAAAAAATTGTAGGGGCTGGGACTGTAGCTCAGCGGTAAAGCGCTTGCCTCGCATGTGTGAGGCCCTGGGTTCAATCCTCAGCACCACATACAGAGCAATAAAATAAAGACATTGTGTCCATCTACAACTAAAAAAAATAAAAAAAAATAATTGTAGAAGAATCAAAATAAGTACTAATTATGCCCAAAGGATAATATTGTTACTACGATTTAATTTTGACCTCCCTTTAAGCCAAAAGGGTTGCTCACTGATGTATATTTCTCAGGACATTCAGCTACTGAATTCTAAAATGAAGGCATTTTATGAGCTTCTATGAGCAGCAGTTTGAGTGTGGTCTTGTGTTTCCCTCCCAGGGTCACCCAGTATACCCCATACCAGCCAGAGGTGTCTCAGGGGAGGCTGGAGAGTTTACTCAACTACCAGACCATGGTGTGTGACATCACAGGCATGGACATGGCCAATGCATCCCTGCTGGACGAGGCGACTGCAGCTGCCGAGGCGATGCAGCTGTGCCACAGGTAAGAGGTTCAGCCTGGGATTCCTTCCAGGACAGGGACAACCTCTACTCCCTCTCCTGATGCACATGAGAGCAGGCTCCATTGTCCCTGTCAGTGCCTTTGCGACTTGTCTCTCTCACACACATATTGGCATATATGAGAAATAATGTATCAGTGACATTGCATTAGTTAGCTGAGGTAACCAAAAGATCTGATTGATGTGATAGTGGTTTTTGAAAAGCCGCTATTGCTTAACATTATATAAGAAACACATTTCATTTTCTCTTACATAATGTTAAGTCCAGAGGTAACATTAAGTTCAAGGATGTTACGGCAGCCCTGAGATATTACCAAGGACCCATGCCTCTCTCTCTCTGCCATCTTTAGCATGAGGCTTCATCCTCATGGTCAGCAGATGGCAGCTGGAGCTCTGACTGTCACATCTGCACTCAGGAAGAAGCAAAGGATAAAGGGGACTGCTAGTTAAATATGCCCTCTTTAAAAAGTTTTTTTGGAAGCCCGCACTCCACAACTTCTGCTTATACTTCATTGGTCACCCTTTCTTGCAGGTGACCTGGGGAAATGAGGTGTGTTGGGCACATTGCTGCACCCAACATGTTGGGATTCTGTTACTTTGGGGTGAAGGGATGAATGGATACTGGGAGGAACTGGTAATCTAGAATGTAGTATATAATAAGTATCATACTCTTTTATGAAGATATTGTACTCAGGTTACATTTAATATCTAAGTATTTTTTAACATTGTTTTGTTTTCCTATTTTACGATATATTGTGAACATCTCTCGATTTCCTTAGTCTGCTTTCTATGCTATATTGTCTCCATGGTAGTACTCACGTGTATGGAAGCACTGTGATTTATTTTACCTCCGCTCTCTTCTTTCTTTCCACCATTTATTATCAGTAATAACACTTCATGTGCATCCCTATAATAAATCTTTGTCAAAATTTCTGATTATTTCCTGAGGATTCAGTTTTAGAAGTAGTTACTGGCTTGTGGTGTACAGTTAATTTTTTTAAAGTTCCTATCCTTCCTTAATTCTCTGCCCCATGAATGTGTTAGAGCATACCTTCCTAGTAGAATTCTCATGCCAATGGTCATCTGGTTGGGAAATCTGCCCATATTCATGGTGTGTCTGTCTGGTCCCGAATGCCTGTGGAGTCCTATTTCTTGGCTCCAACAGATGTGGGGGTGGAAAGAAGAGGCCCAAACTCACTCAGTAGGTGTAGAGGTCCTTATGGTGGATTCCATCCATAGGCCCTTCTGCTCCCTGAGCAGGCTTAGGGTGAGTTCATATTCTTCCATCTGTGGGGGATGGACAGCCACAAAGGAATGCCATCCATCTACCCCTTTGGTTACTATTCTTAGCTTTTATTATTTTTCCTTTGGATGGTACTGGGGTTTGAACCTAAGGCCTAAAGTATGTTAGACAAGTGCTCTACTGCTGAGCTACATCCCCAGCCCTTTAAAAAATATATACATATATATATATACACACACACATATACACACACACATCTCTCTATATTATAATAAATATATATTATGTAAAGTATATAGAAAGAAGGGAAGGAGGAGAGAGAGAGAGAGGCAGACACAGAGAAGAGATAAGGCCTGGGTAAGTTGCCTAGGCTACCCTCAAACTTGGGATCCTCCTGCTTTAGCCTCCCCAGTACTGAGATTACAGGTATGTGTCAGTGTACCTGGTTATTCTGTTTTTCACTGATTTTCAACTCTTATTCCTACCATGGATCTGCTCTCCCTCTCCCTCTTTTTTTCTTTTTGATATTAGGGATTGAGCCCAGGAGTGGTTAACCACTGAGCCACGCCCTCAGCCCTTTAAAAAATTTTTTTATTTAGAGATAGGGTCTCACTAAGTTGCTTAGGGCCTCGCTAAATTGCTGAGGCTGGCTCTGAGTTTGCAATCCTCCTTCCTCCTGCCTGGGCCTCTTGAGCCACTGGGATTTACAAGCTGCATCACCACACTCAGCTCTACCTGCCTTTTTTTCTATGTGGAAAAGTTCACCTCGTACTCATAGGGCCCAGGGGTTTCCTACCCTGACATGCTCGGTGTCCATGGGCTGCTCATGCTCTGCAGTTTTATTGCAAATGCCTGACTTGCACCTTCCCTTCATTCTCCTTCCTTGATGTCTGCATTTAGATTTACTCTTAAAAAGCAGCTCAAAGAGCTTAGGTGTGTGCTTTTTATTTGTAGCAAAAATATTTAAAATAGTGCTGTTTCTGTTTCTTGGGTCATTTCGGCTATCAGAGCTCTTTTTCTCCAGATTTATTTAGATTCAAACTGTGAAGAGCATTGTGCATGGGATAACTAACTATTTTGTATTTTCCCAACTACCAATTCCTCTATTAAATTTATTTATTGTAAAATACCTATATACTGTGGAAAAAATCCAGACAGTTGAGTGGGATATAAGTAAAAGTAAAACCTGCTGTTTTCTCATCTTAGTTCCCTGAAGCCATTGTTGATTGTCCATTGTGTCTCCTTCTGGGATATTAAGTGTATAGCACAATGCACACATACCCCCCACCCCACACCTTTTCTTTTTATCTCAGTATGCTCATAACGAACTGTGAGCATCCACACCAGTTTTATTGCTTGAAACCATGTGATAATAGAGAGCTCCCAGGGTATGGGTCTCTCTCTGCTCTTTGTGGTCCTGTATACCTCACAACCCAAGTCCTTTTCTTCCTGTATGAGTGAAGGAGCTTGATTTAGATTTTTTCTTTTTAATGCTCCTTTTGCCAATAAAATTCTAAGATGTATTTATTTATATTTATTTATTTGTATCTGTTTTAGTGTTCACTTGTATCTAACCATTGACCTTTGCCCTCTTTCTTATTGTGGTATATTTTTTTAAAAAAATTGAACGGTTTTGCCAGTTGTAGGGTACATTCCTGTAATCCTAGCACCTTGGGAAGCTGAGGAAAATTGCAAGTTCAAGGCTAGCATCAGCACCTTAAAAGATCCTGTATCAAAATTAAAAAAATAGGGGCTGGGGTTATGGCTCAGCGGTTGAGCGCTTGCCTCGCATACGTGAGGCACTAGTTCGATCCTCAGCACCACATAAAATAAATAAAGATATAAAAAAATAATTGCACATCATTTAAAAAAAATTAAAAAATAAAAAGAGCTGGGATTAGAGCTCGGTGGTAAAGTGCCCTTGGGCTTAATCCCTCAGCCCCCCCCCCCCAAAAGATTTGAACCATTTTAAGGCTGGTTTTACTAAATGGGGTTAGAAGGGAAATTTGATTTAAGTGGAATCACAGTCAATATCATTAGGAATTAATGACTTGGTACTTTTTGTATTATGCTTAGTCTTTCCCTAAATGCCATGTTTGCTTTGCATTCTCAGATACTCTGATTTTTTAATGCTCATGTTTGAATGTGCTTTTTCTTTTCAATAGACACAACAAGAGGAGGAAATTTTTTGTCGACCCTCGTTGCCACCCACAAACAATAGCTGTCATCCAGACTCGAGCCAAGTAATTAACTTTATCTGTTTTAAACCCAGGGTAATATCACACTCAGCTCTTGCACTTTCTCACTTCCAACCTGATTGGCGGTGAATCTGCTTTTAATTGGGGTCATTGAGTTTTACTTTCCCTCTTACTTTCTTCCAGGAATTT